>WNNJ02001347.1:0-194967 GCA_012934845.2 Pomphorhynchus laevis | reverse complement strand
ATATTAAACATATCTAATATAGCAGCAATATGTTATTTTTGGAAAAATAACGTATTAATAATATTAGTTATTATTAGTATTAATTGTATACATAGGCGATATATATGATATTAAATATTAAATTTATAATATTGTAATCTAAAATTTATATATTCCAGAGAATAAATGATCATACAAAAAATGTAATGAGAAAAACCGGTGTTGACGTATACACAAAGAGTGTATACACAAAGGGTGTATACACAAAGAGTGTACACACAAGGAGTGTATACACAAAGGTTGTATACACAAAGAGTGTATACACAAGGAGTGTATACACAAAGGGTGTATACACATGGAGTGTATATACACAAAGAGTATACACTATACACTTTATATTTTAAAAAGAATGTATTTAGAACTAGCATGCATAGTGTTGCTCGTCGGAAAGCGCAATTTAATGTTGCTAGTTAGAAATCACAAATTGATTCTGCTCGTTAAAAACCACAAATCTGCATTATTGATGGTCTAGAATAAATCCAGTTCCTGACAGCAGGACAATCCATCTTTCACATTAAGGCAAAATCAATGATTTTTTAACACAATTTCTATGACTTTGCATAAGCGTTTTGCATTTCTTTTTTTGTATTTTGATTTTATTTTTTTAGACTTAATGCCACTTGACTTTTTGATATTTTTAAATGTTTTGTTAAGCGATACTTGCACCTGACGTTCGAAATGTAGACTATCATGTTCTTCTAAGTTGTTTAAAAGTGTTGAAAGAAATATATTCTATACTTAATCAGAAGAACGCTTGTAATGAAATTCAATCTTTCAATAATCAAACAAAAGTAAACGTTCTTAATTTGAATTCAATTTTTCAGGTTTGTCTAATCTAGAAAACTAATAATCTAATAATTGATTAATAATATAATAATATAATAATATAATCAAATAATAATTGCCTACATTCTAATATAACAAACGTCAGGCGGTTTCGAGCTGATTTATAGTCCCTCATACACTCAGAAGCAGCCCTACATATAACGACAGAAATCCTACGTTTTATGTGGCATACAATTTCTGCTTAAGAGCTACCCTATTTTCCGCTTGCTTTAAGCCATGCGATTCGTTTAATTATGCATAATGATGTTGTGCCAATTCAGCCTGAGCGTGAAAGCACAAGTGGAGCAAAAATACCCCTCTATACATTCATGATTCGCTCCTCGTATTTTAATTTTTTCCGGCATTTATGATATCCGAATGCAGCTTGATCATCTTGAGAACTCGATGGTGCATGATGATTGAATACTACGACGTACAAAAACGTTCACTCGAACCGGTTCTAATACAATCCACTCCAAACTATGTCAAGTCTTGCTTCAGCGTTACGTGTGGTACTTTGCTTTTCGAAAGCTACTTGAATTTCTAATCTTTTAGACATGGTTCCGTATCTACCCATGGCAAACTGTTGTTAATTCACAGGCATGTTTGTCTATGATTTCATTATGCCGAATAATAGGCTTGCATAACAGAAGGCATGAAATGATCGAAGATGCGTTGCAGGCACAAGTTGACGGCAGCCAATCTGGGACCCATCCGTATCGGGCTGCCAAACCGTCTCTGAACTAGTTTTGCGAAAGAAATAATTTTTACATATCAAAAGGAAATGTATTAACAACAATTCCATTACCTAATAACATAGTCCTTCGAGGATTACAATTGGAAATATTTCTAGTGTCAATTTAATGAAAAAAAATTTCTCGAGACAAGGCTCTATATAGTGTTCTCATCTCCCTCGACCTCTCCTCCGCATTCGACATTGTCGACCACTCCGTCCTCCTTTCTCGCCTTCGTTATGATTACGGATTTTCTTCCTCCTCCGTAGCATGGTTCGCCTCATATCTATCCGACCGTTCCTTTCGCGTCTGTTCTAATTCATCATCCTCCCCTCCCATCCCTATTTTTTGCGGGGTTCCACAAGGTTCAGTCCTAGGTCCCCTGCTTTTCTCTCTTTTGCTTGGCGATCTCTCTCCATTTATCAAACCTTACTCCTTTAACGTCATGCAATACGCCGATGACATTCTAATCTATGCTCATGCACCCGCACATCGCATACACGATATCGCCATTTCTGCCTCCAACTGTCTCTCTTCTATCTACAAGCGTCTCTCCAATCTCCATCTCGTTCTAAACGCCGAAAAGTCCAAAATAATGTGGATCCTTCCCCGTAAACCAAACATATCTCCTCCCATTGTATCTTTTGCCTCATCGATCATCCCTGTAGTCCACAATCTCACTTTCTTAGGCTTCCATTTCGATGATCACCTTTCCCTTAAACCCTTCGTCCGTGCAAGGTTCACTCGTCTAACTTAATTATCCGTGACATCAATCGTATCCGCCCCCTTATCGACTTCTGTTCTTGTATGTCTCTTCTTTCATCGCTTATTTTCCCTAAAATCGATTACTGCCTTAGCCTTTTCGCCAATTCTCCAAAATCCATCATCCTATCCCTACAACGAATAATAACACCGCCGTTCGAGTGCTCTTTCTTCTCCGTCGCTTCGACCACACATCCACATATTTTGCCAACTCTCCTGGCCCACCATCCACATCCGCATCAAACTCCGCCTTCTTCTCGTTACCTTTCGTCTCATCGAAAAGTAACGAGAAGATAAATACATGCTAATGACGAATTTCCTCTGGTGGAATTTCATTATATAATTTGTTATTCTAATATAAAGTAAACTTTTCATAAACGTTTTTTTAAAAGAAGTTTGAGAAACTTCTTTTACAAATTAATTCAATGTAAAGTTGTTGATTGCAGATAGAATTAAATGGCTTACTGCTCTTATTTTTAACTGTAGATTCGGCCCTTAACTCCTCTACAAAACATAGCAGCGGGTCCAAATACGCGCTAAGAACACATTTTCTATGATTAAATTTGATTATATAATATCTTATTCTAATATAGAGTAAATTATTTATTATCCATAATACTTTCCGCTAATGATTTTAAATTTATTTTAAATATTATTGTGTTGATTTGTAGATTTTTCAATTTATGTTTGATAGTATTTTTATAGTAACCTAGTTTATTTTTTCCAAATAAATTATACAAATAATTTTTTAGTCCCAGACTTTATACATTTCTGGAATGGAGGGTGATTTTCATTAAGCCTAAAATACTTTAAGATTAATCTGGCCATGCATAAAGTCTTTTTTCTCATTTGAGTAATAACTTGACTGTAATACTCCATATTCTAATCGAGATTTTACTTAAGGTTTACACATTCCATGATCATTTAATCTAATTCTTTTTATATTTTCTATTGAAAATAAGGAACTTTGATATCTTCATTATAATATATTAATATTAATGTAATATTGATATACTATTAATATTAAATTATAAATATAATATTAATATAATAATATTATATGATATTATTATATAATATAGTTATAATTATGCTATTTAAACATCGAAGACATACAATTGCTTTGTGTTAATTTTAATAAATGTTGCTCGCTTGGAGACCTTAATACAAATATGCAAAATATTATTATTTGCTTATCTTCAATAACTAAGACATTAATAATAACATTATTATTTTTAGGCGATTGAAGTCTCGTTTTGTTCGTCTTTTCATAAAAATGCAAATATGGTCCAAACCGCTATTGAATGCTTAAAATCAGTCCTAATAGCAAGTAAATATCTTGATGCACATCCTATGTCATGGATTTTAAATTCGAGTCAATTATACAGCATTACTTCAGTCTTCGATCGTATGTATTTTTTTTACTTAGACCTTTACATCTTTTAATATTTGTATTATTTTATATTTAACTAGTTGTTTAAGTACTATTTTTAAAATACTATTAGTCCAATATTTTTTTAAATTAAGCGGATAGGATATTCAAGAATTTAATTTTGAATTAAAGGAGAATTAATTATTATTAATAAGTGATTAATAATTAATTATTAATAGAGACAAATAATATTTCGTTTATATTTTAGTCATCGCGTTATCCTAACCGGAAGTAGCTTATAAATTGAATTTATACTTACAATATATATTGGACTCTAGAAGAGTCCAATATATATTTTGCTTTCAAATTTTTAACTACTATTGCGGTCATAATTACGAAAATGTCATTGTACACGTTATAACAAACATTTCAAGCAAACGCAGATCTGGAAGAAACAAAAATAAACTTCTGGTTTATTATCTCGAAGTTGCTGTTGGAATGTAGGTAACATAGTATGATATCCTCTTTTATTTGCTTTATAGACTCATCACTTTCGTAGGCTGTAATTTTTGCACTGGCAAAATTTACGTCTTGGCTACGGGCAACAAAGTTATTACAAACTGCTGAGCTGATTTACCCAAGAAGTAGCGCCCGTTTGTAATCTAATAATCGAACAGCAAGCTTTTCGCCTGTTTGTGCTACATAATAAACAACTCCAATCTTTTCATAATTTGATTTTATTTTGAATAAACAAGAAATACCAGGCTGACTTTTACAAAATACTGTACTGTGAGAACCATTGCTTCTATACGCTAGTCTTAACGCGCGTTGGAGAAGATCAAATGAGTGATCGTACCAAAACGAAAAATTGACATATTTTGTTTCAGTGCTTTAAATAGTCGTTTCGTGCTTTATTTTAAATTTCTTTTGCTGCGTATGAGTGCGTTTAATAGTCCATAGAGAATATTCCGCCTCGAATAGAGACTGTCTTATTTACTCGTATTTTATTTTAAGATCCTCCTTTGTAAAACAGTATCTATGTATGCGCAGAAATAGCGAACGAGTAGCATATATCATATACGTCATCGGGCAAATTGACGTCCACGGTGTGGTTAATGACTATTGTGGTGTTAATGACACCACAACACCTTCACGCAAACAATGTACGTCCAGGAAAGAAAATAACACTCTTTATTTTAACACATATTCTCCACTTTATTCGAGTACCAAGATTATCTAACACATTGACGACATTCCCATGTACTGGATTCTTGATACCCATGAATACGTCATCAACGTACCTACCCCAATAGACTTATTCTTTTACGTTGAAGTATACACTTCAATTTTTCGTATGAATAAATCGGCTAGAGTAGGACCTAACGGAAAGCCCATTGCAACTCCATCCACTTGCACATACATTGTTAAAAGAGAATATGGATTCGGTTTGCATACGTGAGTAAATGCTAAAATTCTATCTAAGGTCCAGCGTTCACATTTCTGACTTAGGAGGAGTGCCGCGTCAACAATTGTTTCATGAACGGGAAAATTCGTGAAGAGGTCGCTAACGTCAGCAGAGTTTGTGCTACATTTGCGGAAAATGAACACAAAAATGCCAAGATTTTCACTTCTGACGTTATCGATCACTAACAAGTTTTTTACTGTTTTTGAAGTGGTCTAAAATTTGAAAACAAAATAAATATTGGACTAGAAATTCCTGCTAATTTACAATGGAGTATGCTTACATTATATATATATATTATGTTGTATTATGCCTAAATTTATTCGAACAAACTCGATTAGAATATTTTAAAATGTATTTTAATAAAAATGCGTTTTTATTAATTAATTCAGACTCGATTTTATCAATGTAAAGTTTTTTTTTGGAATTTTCGTTGAAGGCCGTTTTTGAACAATCAAATGCTAATTTTTCTCGTTGAAAAATAGAAATTTTCTGTTTCTGTATTTTTAAATAAAATATGTTGGTAAAAATTCCCACTCATATTTGTTAAATTATTTTGTTAAATTGTTATTTTATTAAATAAAATAATTTCAGCTTTTGATTACTTTCACGTTCTCTTCGACTTTAATTATCTTTGACAATATTATACTCCGACTTTGTTACCTAATAGCTTTTCCTTTCATTATGAATCAACAAAGCATAAATTAATTTTTATATTTCACGTGATGCTAAATTCTTGAATGAATTTTAACAGTTCAAAAAACGAATGTAACAATTTAACCTTTATATGTTCAAGAATTCAATTGTTCATTTACTTGTGAATCACTGAATCTGATAAGATAATACGACGAAAGTGTACAATCAAATCATCAGAAAATCAAAGCAAAATCTGCTCAATAGAATATACTAAAAATCAAAACACAATTCGTTCACCTAATTTTTATATTTAATTGTTGAAATTTAAATTTAAAAGAAGGACGGATCTATTATAGATTTTATATAAATTTGAAGGAAACATTTGAAACCTTCAATAAAGAAAAATATTGTAAGTTATTTTATTTTACATATATTTTGGAGGTTGTTATCTTCTTCAGTGTTTCAGCAAGAAATTTAAGTATCTCACTGCAAAGTCATTTTAGTTTACTACGCAGAAAGAATTTCAGCTTAATTTTTATCAACTAATTTCTATTTCTGTATTCATTATACCATGTGGTTTTCTAAGTCGGCTACGTGGAGCCTGGAATATATGCTCTGTATTTGCCCCATATGGATAATTAGTCATTAATTCTCCAATCCACTTTATTTCTTTTGCTTTACGTTCTTTATGGTCTTCACATCTATCTAGTATTTTGTATTAAAACACATTCGCCATTAGGTTTTTCAATTTCATATGAAATAATGCCATCCCGACATTTTATGTCACTCCTTCTGTTGTTCATTCGTTTTCTTAAGCAATTTCCTGTCTAGCCTACATATTGTACTCCGCATATCGTACATATATCGTACATCGAAGAATCAAACACTAACGTTTTTACAAGAACAAGATTAGAATACACAGCTCGGAAATTGTTTGAGTGCAATACGCCACACACTTTTCCGTAGGGTTTTATTATCTTAAGACAACACACGCTATTTAAGTAACTACGATATTGGTGTACAATATGTATGCAAGACGGGAAATTGCTAAATATAAATCATATAATATAAATATTATATGAATTATATATCATATAAATCATACTAATTACATATAAATCATTATTGTTATAATTCATTGTCGCTAGGACCTGTTGTGAGTTTATAATCACAAAATCGAAATTAAAACACCAGCTTTTGAAAGAAGTTTTTTTTTATTTCAAAACGTTTCGCCCAATGGCTTTATCAATTGTATCTTTTATCTAGTTTTTTAGGTCTTAAATATTAAAAAGATAAAAGATACAATTGATAAAGTCATTTGAACTAAACGTTTTGAAGTAAAACAACTTCTTTCAAAAGCTAGTGTTTTTATTTCGATTTTGTTATATCGAAATTATATACATAATTTCGGATAAAGCAAGAAATTTTACGATCAACCCTTTTTTATCACATTTTACCTTTCCATTTTAAAATATTATGTAATTTTGGAATTTGTCCAAAATTCCAAAATTACAATTTCAACAATTTTGGTATTTTCATATTTGTTTTGAATATGTGATTATACAGATAATCCCATATGATAAAATAACCGATAATTAAAATAATTAATTTAATAATTCGTACTAAAATAATAAAAATCAAATATTAAGTTGAATTTTAAATGGTCAAAATAAGTTTTATTTTATTCCTTTAGTTCTAAAATAATATAATAGATAATAATGAAGTAATTAAATTTATAAAAAATAATTGTTTGCAAAATATTTAATATTGCAAAAGTCCAATTATCTCTGGACTAGATCTATTTCTATCATTTTGACATATCTACACTATTTCTATCATTTTGCTATTTTTGTACCAAACTTAATCGTCCATAATGTAAAACTTATAAATTTCTAATTGCACAGTATTTTGAGTCAATGTCACCGGATATTTTTCAAGGGTTAAGGAACTTGATTTTCTACGAGGCAATATTTGAAAATATTTTTAGTTTTCAAATATGTTCGAATGTTCAGAAATGCACATTTTTATTTGCGAATTGCCGAATTTAATATTCACGTTATCAGGTCGATACAACAATGAAATAAGGTATAAATAAAAAGAAATTAAATATTATAATTCTATGAAATGTAAATATTATAATTTTATATTAAATAAAAATAATTTTATCAAGAACGTGTTGAAAACGAATGTGTTTTGATTTTCTGATGATATCAGCTTTCGAGAATTAATTTATGTTTTGATAATTCTGATGTAAAATTCTCAATGTAATGTATGCATTTAAATCAGTATTTTGATGCATAAAATCAGCACGGAATGCCCTCAACTGCTATCATTTCTTTCCCCTGCTCTAAATTTATCTAAATTTTGCGTATCACTTACAAAAATATACTTTATATTCTTAATTCATGATCTCATCATAGGGGATATTACACTCGCTAGTCGTATTCAGTTTGGTCTTTGTGCTCCAGCATTAGAACATAGTTCGGGTTCGTCATAAATGCTCGCTGCAAATCACTTTTCGCTGCATTTGTAAAGCTTCCAAATTACTTTTTTTCTGATTATTCTCTTTTCCTTTTAAAAACAGGGCATCACAGTTTCTGGTCAGTAAATGATTTTCGAATTATCAGTAAGAAAATTATAGAAGAAAACTGGAATGACATAGTTCCAATATTAAATGAACGTTTATTAGATAAAGTATTTGCTGCTGCAATATCAAGGTATTGGTCAAAATATCTTTTTTCAAAGTATATTTTTTCAAAATATCTTTTTATACTCCTTTTTATTTTAATTTATTATAAAAATTTAATTATTTATTATTATTTTAATATATTTTTTATTTTTTTTTAAATTTTATATTTATTTTTTATTCTTCTGACTGCACAGTATTATCATATAAAAATTAATAATGATTAACCAATGGGAATTTTTTATTTATTAGTCAATTGTAAAATAGTAAAATTGTGAATATTGTATTTACAAAAATGTCAAACTTTGAAATAAGCCAATTTAATTGATTTAATAAGACGAAAAAATCGACTTTCTATCTCTAAACTATTTGCCGTCCACAAACTTAAAATATCAAATTTTATAAAATCTTATTAAATTTTAGAAATATAAATCAACTAAATAACTTACTTAGATGTTATTCAATGTGTGATTACACAAGTTACCTAGTGATACAAAAAATAATTTAATATTTACTTGTATATTTTGTATATACTTGTATTTATTTATATATGTTTTGTAACGCAACTAACTTTATAAAAATTGCGGATAAATTGTATAAATTGTAAATTGCGGATCTTTAATGGTATAAATTATTTATTCAATCATAAATTATTTGAAAACCACTTGTGACGTAATTAATAATAAAGACTTTCAATAAAACTTTTTAATTAACACGGAAGTGTAAACCTGCATCAGTTTAGTGAATTTCTTTCAGAGGTTTACTTAGGATTGAGTACTGTCGAAGTCGTGTAGCTACATGGCCACACTGATGAGACCACCCTGAAGTGATTAGGAGACTAAGGTCGAAACTCCCCATTGCGGGCTAAGCGTCTGTGGTAGGCACGTTCCGGGTTAAGCTTCAAGACGAAGGTTGTAAAAAAGCATGCAGGTTTAGACTTTCCTGTTCGTGTTAATTAAAAAGTTTTATTGAAAGTATTTATTAATAAATATATTATTATATTTTAGTAACAAAAATAATATTTTAGTAATATTTTACAATCACGATGCCAATTTCAATAAAATTGCAATTTCATATCGTGAAGCATGATATTGTTTTGTTTTATTTATTAAAATATTTCTTCTAGTTGTGGCACGACATTATCCACACAGGTATTGTTCCTATTCTTGATACATTAGGATGCCATAATCAGCCTGGGTGGGTATCATCAGCTGCTGACCCATACCTGCATTTCACATTTTGACCCTTATTTTCTGCTTACTCTGTGCACTGGTGATGATCGGAGTTGATCAAACCAGTGTGCTGTATTTTATAAAATAATATATATATATATATATATCAATATTAATAATATAATAATATTTGTATATTAAACATATAATAATGTATATTATATTTGCTATTTCCAAGATATTTGTTTTTTATACGAGCAAATAAACGCAAAAGATTCTTATAAAATTATAGTTTAAATTACATTATTCTCAAAACACTTAAAATATCGTTAATCAATTTGAGAAAAATGAGAGATTGTTTACGATTTTGGAATTTTGGACTTTGCTGTTTTCAACGACTCTCAAAAAAACAATTCGTTAAATTTTCGTTTTATCAGTCTACAAGCGAAAATATTTAGTTAAATATAATGTTAGTATTCACATGTGATGACAAATTATGATTAAAAGACAAGTGAAATATTTTAAATATTTCAGATATTCCATATCACCTTATGATGTTTACAAAAATATTTTTTGTCCCTTAATTATCACTTATGAAATGAGTGATATATTTATACATTTATCACATGTAAATCGTCGGATATAAATTATTCGATTGCTCTAATAGGATAATTAAGATTATCCAATTATATTATCAGCTTAAAAGTAATACTATCCGATTTTATTATCTCACTTAAATAATTGAAATATTGTCAATTAAATTATATAAATAATTAAAATTAAACTCAATAAAACTTTTAAAATTTAACTCTATTTAATTGTTAAATTGATTTTTACAAAATGCAATTTTATTACATATTTTAGTAATATGTAAAATTTCCTTATTTATAAATATTTATAAATATATATTTTAAAAAATATATATAAATATATTTATAAATATATATAAAATGACTGCAAACAATCCCTTAGAATAAATTCAGAGACTGAATTTATTATTTTGATATTTCGACTGTACTTAGCAGTCTTGTTCAACTGTAATCAGTTTATTATTATCAGAACTTTAAAATTCTGATTGTAATTAAATAAAAAGTTAAAAAATATCAAAATAATAAATCCAGTCTCTTATATTATTGGAGAAAGCAATATAACGGCTATCTAACAAAAATTAAACCGTCAAGTAAATATAAATATATGGATAAAATTGAATTAATACAAGCCTTAAATATTTTGATAAATCAAATTATTAATTTGATTATTAATAGGGACATATACATTTAGACAAATTTAAGGTATTCCAATTGAAGGTGAAGAAAGTGAAGATATACTTAAAAAATTAAGAGTTTGATCTGTTGATTACATAAGGAAATAGTAATTAAATGAATTAAAATGGCAATTAAATGACAAAAACAATTAAATAAGTGATTTAGAATAGATTTATCAATCGATGATGGTTGAATTAATCTACTAGCACTCGAAATGGAAATAAGATTACGTAAGTCTTGTTGCAGTTGCCTAGATGGCAAGTCTTACCGTACCCAGACATTACCTTGGTTAATCCAATAAGTTATAACTATTGGAAGCTACTTCGTCTTTAATATCCAACCCTGATGGGTTTAAGTAGCAAGCAATAGCTGTAAATCTTTAGGAGTAGATGTAAATTAAATTTGATTTAATATCAACACTTAATTCTTAGATACTGATTTAATGGCCATTGTTCTGTCAATAAATTAGCGAATTCTTTAGCCCTTTGAAGCTTGCACGTTGAATGTATAAAAATCACTAATAGATATTTTGAAGTATAAAGCGTTTTAGTGAAAAAAACGTAATGAAGTGTTATAAAGCGTTTTTTAAGAGCATGACTAGCGAAGAGAAAAAGCCGCATCATTAATTTTGCAATCCTTCTACATTGTAAAGAAGTAATCTAGGAATCTAAATGTGCGGTTTGAGGTATTGCAGCAAGGTTATCTCGTTAGCAGGGTATACATTTTATTTTTTTCATGATTTTGCCATTGCGAATATAATATTTGTATAATATTTGTACGTGGCATGACTATCTTCAAGTTTTCGTCGAAGGTTGCACTCGTTGTCTGCATTGATAAATTGCTCTTATGTAAATAGTCGAGATTCAGAATATTAATTTTGATACTATGGATGTCGCAGATGTTAACCAATAAGAAATTAAATATAATTACATCGATTATTTCAATAATTATTTAGCATTTCTAAATGATTAATACAAAGAATATTAAATATCAATATTAATATTAACTGTATATTTATCATCAAATGTTTCAGGAAGTTTGAAATCATTTTTTTGGTTCTATCATCATACAATGTGAAAAATTAGAATTTGGAACTCCATGTGATGTCATCTGTAGAATTTGGTTCTCCATTTGATGTCTCCTAAATAAAGTTAGTACAATCTTTGTCAAGTTAAATACTTGGCAAAGTTCTTTTTGAGTTTTAAATTTTCGAATCTTGCAGCATCACGAAGATTAGCCGATTCGCTTTTATAATGTCCATGCACAAATAGTTTTATATCATTTTTAACATTACCAATTTTGTTCTAGGCACATGATCTGCAAAGAAAATCTCGTATGAAAAATTTCCTTTAAATAAGTTGAAGAACTTTTTTCTGTTAGAACACATGACTTTGCAATTGGGGAACATTTCAGGGATATAAATGTTTGTAATATTTCTTGCAATATGACATGCTAGGATATTCAACGTTTCCAATTATATTTAATATTATATAGTTAATTTAGTGTATATTATAGTTAATATTTACGCATTTTAAATTTTGAATTTTCTGTTTTGAGATTTTGATTAGTTGATTCAGACTATACGTCTATGTTGTTGTATGCTGTAAACATTTATGATGTATTATGTTACACACGAAATACATATTTTTTATAACATCTTTACCTTGTTGCTGAGGTTGCTGTGATATCAGACCTTCAGTTTAAACTCTTATAAATTATAATATCATTGATACTCTAATAAAATTAGTATCGCGCACTTATTAAGAAGCGTGTAATAACTTTTGTTTAATCTTATTTGCAGAATATATTCTTCAAGTAAAAATGGAATCCGTAGTGAACTTATTCAATGTGCTAGTATACTTGTCGACCTTGGTTGTTCTATAGAAAACGTAGACCTTCTTCAAATTGGTAATCCACTTTTTTATTTTCTGTTATATATATTTTATGTTTTATTAGCTGAATTAATAACAGGTATTTATGATGACTTGTTAACATGCTCATGGGTTGATTTCGCTTCTACTATCGCTAGAAAACTTGAGGTACAGTTTTTTACTTATGTATTTGATTACGTTGTATATAGAAAGATAGATTGTTTTTTTCGGTATACTTATATTAATAATTATAATTATAGCAATAGCAAAATTAGGCTGCCAAATTCAAAACATTTACGAGTTAATTTAAAAACATTCGAAAAGAGTACATTCAAAATTCGGCAATTTTGACCGTTTGACAAATTCGGCAATTTTAAGACCATTTGAGGGATTTATTTAATTGGTCAATTATATTTTAAATTGTTAAATTTATTTGCAAATTTATCGTTTCAATCGTGAATATGTAAATTTTAGTGACAAACCTGACTAAAAATTATATTTTATATTTTAATTCAAAACTTTAATTACGCTGGTTAAATTATTGTAATAAGTTAACACTATGTTACAAGTTTTTGTGTTATCGTCATAAGTCAATAATTTTTCGTTAAAACTGGATGAAGTGATCGGGCGTTTAAAATGTTTTCTTTGTAGCAAAATCAGTCTTATAATTGATAATGTTTCGTTGGTGTTTTGTTGACTCAATTTTAGCTCTTTTACTGCAAGTTGAGATTCCTAAAAAACCTACATCATGATCTAACGTCACGTCCATCTTGTGCAGATAATTTTTATGTTCAGGCAATGTTATCTCTCGGTGATTACAATTGCCACACTCAGTTTATGACATTATTCGTTTTCGATAGTGCTTTATCAATTAATTTTAATTTTATCAATTAATTTTAATTTTTAATTTATATCGTAAAAATAATATCTTTGTAAGTTTTAAACTAACAGCGAATAATCAAATATAATCTATATTTTTCGATTTTAATTCATAATTTGTGTTGTAAATTCTAGTTTTTAATAGCTGATAGTCGATTGTTCTTAGAGTGGAGATCTTTGTCGTAATCTTCTTCGACGTTTGTTTGATTTTGCCTTTAAAACTGCACCAAATTTGTCCACACAAAGTAAATCAATCAATGCCTTAACATTGTGTATTCCTATTCTCTACCGATATCACGCTGAAATTTTCAACGAAATCCTTATTGAATCGACTATTCTTAAGTGTGATTTCGATTCTGTCAATGCAAGTAACATTTGCTTTACGATTTACTAACTTACAACCGTATTATTTTAGTGTGCTCTTATAGGATTCTGGACATCAATAGACTTTGCAATGATCAACAAGACTGTTAGCCAGGTAATGTATCAAAGTTGGGAAATTCTTTCATTTACGCTTCATTTATTTTAATATAAACCAAAATTTATATTAATTTAA
This sequence comes from Pomphorhynchus laevis, assembly GCA_012934845.2. NCBI lineage: Eukaryota > Metazoa > Acanthocephala > Palaeacanthocephala > Echinorhynchida > Pomphorhynchidae > Pomphorhynchus > Pomphorhynchus laevis. The sequence goes on along the minus strand of WNNJ02001347.1, from coordinate 180,708 downwards.
TAATTTTACGTAAATAAATGTTTTTAAGTAAATCAAGTTTTTAGTCGACAGCTTAACAGTTAAATAAGCAAATTTCGAATAGAAGTCTTTATAAGCCAACCTATTAATTTTTTAATTAATTTTTTAATTAAAAAATTAATTAAAAAATTTAATTAATTTTTTTCAACCTATTAATTTTTTAATTCAACCCATTATTATTTTCTAGCAAGTTGGATGAATTTTATTTCTATTTCTATAAATAGAAATTCTATAAATTCTATAAAATAAATTAACATTTATTTTATTTAAAATAAATGTTTATAGATTTTAATAAAAAAAATCCCAATTGAATAACAAAATATTATTAAAATATTAGTAAATATTTGTATTAGAATAAGATACTAATATATAAATAATATACCTTGATAATAATATTAATATATAAATAATATTAATATATTATTTATATATATATTAATATACCCAATAATATTAATATATAAATAATATACTTTGTATTAGAATAAGATACTATATAATCAAATTTAATGAGAGGAAATACGTCCTTGGCACGTATTTGGTCCCGCTGCTATGCTGAGTCTTAAAATTGCTTAAATTTACAAGAAACATATATTTACATGAGCATCCATGCATACCATATAATATAAAATATAATACATTAAATAATGAAATTTTAAGAATTGTAATAATTTGTAACGATATTGATTTTCTCCAAAATCATTTAAATAATTTAATAGATATATGTTTTAAACTAGGTTACTATAATAATAACATCAAGCCGAAAATAGTAAAATATATAAATCAACACAATAATATAAAGAATAAATTTAAACTCTTAAGTAACGAATTTTTATGGATGGATAATAAATAATATACTTTGTATTAGAATAAGATACTAGATAGTTTTATCAGAGAAAATACATCATTAGCATGTATTTGGCCCCGCTGCTATGCTGGGTAGAGGAGTTAGAAGCCAAAACCTGATAGCATAACAGTTCCTCCTGATTACCTCTAATTCTTATTCTGATACAACGTCTGTTATACGGATGCATATATTTACGGATGGATAATAAATAATATACTTTGTATTGGAATAAGATACTTGATAATCAAATTTTATCAGAGGAAACACGTCATGCTTTGTTGGTAAATGAATAGTCACCGAAAACTGGTTACATACAGTTCCGTTCAGATAACATATAATCTTAATTCGGATGCATTGTATATTATTTATTAGTCAATTCATAAAAATTGAATTACAAAATTTCTTACTTATTTAAATCTGAATATTACAAAATCTTAAGATTAAAATATTTGCTTTTATATTTTATATATGGTACGAAGTGTGAAAAAATATGAAAAATATTTAACCGATAAGTTTGAAAGAAAATTAAAGAGTAAATAATTAATAATTGATTTATTTGCTGTTACTCTAATTTATATCTAATTATTACAACTATCTATAAAATTAATTTAAATGATTTAATATTATAATATTGATTCTAAAATATTTAAAATATCAAAAATATTTAAAATATTCAAGATATTAAAAATGATAATAAATATAACAGTTAAAAATGATAACAAGAAGTGATGAAGTGAACACCTTTGCGTAATATATTTGAATGCCACTTCAACAAAATTGTCAGTGATGATACCTTGGATATGATTGCCTTTGCAGTTTCGATACTACCATTTATAAAGAACTAAACAGACGTGGAACCCACTGTCAAATACCTTTGTTATACATCATATGCAAACTGCATATAAATGACCGATAAATTGTTGCAAGTATGAACAAGATAAGTGGAAATATTTCTGTTAATTTGAGGAAATGCGAAATATTGATGCACACTAAAAATTTTTGAAACAGTGAGATCAATTTAACCAATACCAATATCGTCATAATGAAAGAAGTTGTTCTCCAAGATCGAACGAATTCGTTAGGAATTTCTAAAATAATATAATGGAAATAGGCATCCACACTTGATCGTTAATAAAAGTGGCTATAACCGATCGAATTCTTATAATATTTATAAAATGCTAGCCTGCCACGTTTGGAACTACAACTTTGAGCCTTTAAATAATTGAATTTTTCAAGAAATCTATTTAATTTATTTTATTTATTAATATACTATTAATTTATTTCGTAAAGATGACATATTTAAATTTACAAGAAACATATATTTACATGAGCATCCATGCATACCATATAATATAAAATATAATACATTAAATAATGAAATTTTAAGAATTGCAACAATATGTAATGATATTGGCTTTCTTAAAAATCATTTAAATAATTTAATAGATACATATTTTAAACTAGGTTACTATAAAAATAACATCAAGCAGAAAATAGTAAAATATATAAATCAACACAATAATATAAAGAATAAATTTAAACTCTTAAGTGCCAAATTTTTATGGATGGATAATAAATAATATACTTTGTATTAGAATAAGATACTAGATAGTTATTTCAGAGGAAATACATCATTAGCATGTATTTGGCCCCGCTGCTATGTTGGGTAGAGGAGTTAGGGGCCGAAACCTGATAGCATAGCAGTTCCTCCTGATGACCTCAAATTCTTATTCGGATACAACGTCTGTTATTTATTACTCAATTCATAAAAATGACGTTTATTTTAAATTTTATTTTTTTAACTTGATTTAAATTGTAGAAAATCTTATAACAATTATTAATTTTATTATTTAATTATTAAATTTTGATTTGGCATTATTATGTTTTGTTTATTTTATAATTATATTATATACGTAGGCTCAGTTAGCTGATTTGATTTCTGAAATGAAGAATATCGGAAATATTTCTAGGAATTATTTAATATTAAATAATAATTTATTGAAGTTTCACTCGTTTCAAAGCATATCGGTGTTGACCTACGCATGTATTGATTGTTTGATTAGTTTGACCGATTTAACTGATTTGTAGCTACTCTATATTAATAATTCTTTCTTATCGTTTTGTGTTATATACAGCGTGTCAATTGTAAATGTTGCAACTCTAAAAGGATCTAAAATATCGAAAGCTTATGTACAACAAAATCGTATTTTCCTTGCTTCTATAACTTCAAAATAATTTAATAGATACATATTTTAAACTAGGTTACTATAAGAATAAAATCAAACAGAAAATAGTAAAATAAATAAATCAACAATAAATAAAGTTACCTTAGATTGAATATTTTTAGGAATGGATAATAAATAAAATACTTTGTATTAGAATATAATAAATTTAATCAGAGGAAATACGTAATTAACACATGTATAGCCCCGCTGTTATGTTTACACTAGTTACTATAAAAATAACATCAAGCAGAAAATAGTAAAATATATAAATCAACACAATAATATTAAAAATAAATTTAAAATCATTAGCAAAAATGTTTTATGGATAATAAATAATATACTTTGTATTAGAATAAGATACTATATAATCAAATTTCATCTCAGGAAATACTTCCTTAACACGTATTTGGTCCCGCTGCTATGTTGAGTCCAGGAATAGTGACTGAAACCTGATAACATAGCAGTTCCTCCTGATGACATCTAATTCTTGTTCTAATACACCGTCATGAATTGATAATTTGGACACATTTTCAAGAAAAATTCACAATTTACTAAAGTAGAATGAAAATATAATTTAAATGATTAAGGATTATTGAAGCTGGGTCAAAGAAAATAGAAATTTTTCGATATTTCGCTCTCCTCTGATACAATAGTAATAGTAATTACTATTATAAATATGAAAATAAAATCTAAAAGAATCAAATATAAAATTAGAAAAATATTTAAATCTTTAAAAATCTTTATATATTTGTTGGTGCATTTGTAGACTTTCATCGACAATGACATTTTTAAGATTTCTTAATTCCTTGAATTAAGAAACAATTGATGGAATTATTTATTGAAATAATGATTTAACTTTAAAAGGCAGATCTTCAATGAGAAGATCAAGGAGAAGATAAATTATCATAAGGCTGGATATCAGTGACTACCATCAGGTATCTGAACAAATCGAACAAATCATTTGAGAAAACATTACAAATGTGTCAGTATTTGGCATTTCCAAAAGTTTAATCTATCATTTTACCAAATAATTTATTTCAAAGCTGGTGATTTGGAAAACATCCGATTAATTATTTAATTTTAAAAATTTAAATTCTAATTTTTAAATTATTTTTAGTAATAGCGGTGCGATAATATTTCAAATAATCGATTTTATCATTTGATAAAATCGATTAAAATATGAAATGGAAAAATCGTGAAATTATGTATGTAATTATTAAAAGCATTATATATATCAATTAAATAAGTTAAAATCAATTATAAATTATGCATTAATAAAGTTAATGAAGTAAATTAAGAAAGTAAATGAAGCTTTTAATAGGATTTGTATTATTTGTATTAGTCTTATGCTTTAGTTATTAATTAATCTTTGTTATTGAGGTTTTCAAATTGCAAAATATGATTATTTCTCGCCTGTTGTTATACATGGACAAAAGCAGTCGCATATGCATGCATGTTAAAGAAGGTCTTTCACGGTGTGTATTATGTTTGTTCCCATAATTGCTTCATGTTTTACCTTAAGATTTATACATCACCTTTATGTGAATTCAAGTGTAACATCATTTGGTCACAATGCGTGTAAATCGTTTACAATTGAACGTGATATATCAAATGCAATAGGTTCAAATCATGTGAAACGTTTACAACAAAATTATTTCTTTGAATGCCTGATACAGCTAGTTTGTAGTGATTGCAGGAAAGTGGTAAATAATTGCTTATTCATTAATTGTTAATTAATTAATTAATAGTTAATTAATTATAAGGTAACTGCAAATTTTAAGATTTTTCCTAAATAGAAGGAAATTGTCTGAAAATATTGTAGCGATATTTGGTAGGCATAGAATGAGTGAGCATTCATGTTATCACAATAATCCTTTAATTTATGAAAGTATTATCTAAGGCAGAACAGGTCCGTTCGTTTTTATTATTTTCTTAAAACTAATAGAATTTAAAGATTATATAGTCTTCAAAAAATGTCGGTAACTTCGGATATTAACTAGGGTACATATCTATCTTAGGAAGATAATAGAAGTAAAATTTCACTATTTAATGGCTATTTAAAATATTTTAAAAGATCACAATTTTACTGAAGAAATTCAAGTATACCAATTATAAAATGTAGTCGTGACTTGTTCACATTCAGTCGACTTTATTGAGCTTTATCGACTTTCTTAAACTTTATTTTTACTTATTGATACAAAATGTGATATTCTCTTGTATCTTATCCAAACCAGACGCCTAAACACGTGCCCAATCGTGGCATTGCCAGTTGTCCTAATAATTAATAATTATAAGATAACTGATCAATTCACATTTCAAGATATTTATTTAAATATAATGCAATTTATTACAGCGATATTTGGTAAGCATAGAATGAGTAAGCATTCATGGATATCACAATAATTCTTAAATTTATGAAAGTATTATCTAGGGCAGAACGGGTTTGATTTTTTTTATTTTCTGCAAACTAATAGAATTTGAAGATTAGATCGTTTCAAAAAATGTCTGTAACTTTAGATATTAATTCCGAAAAATGTCGATACAAATCTATCTAAGGAAGATAACGGAGGTAAAATTTAATATTCAATTGCAAAGTAGAACCTCTAAATAATGTTTTTGATAATGAAAATGCAGAACCCGTGATTGTAGATGCCATGCGAGATTTCTATGCATTTATAATAACCTGTTGATAAATCACTTTACAGTTTTGAGGATTCTCTGCCATAAAGCAAAACCAATTATACAATTCTAATAAAAAATAGAAGATAATGACAAAATATAATTAGTTTTAAAAAATTTTCAAATAATGTGTGCTTACAAAATGGTGCATTTTGTTTTTTGATGATAATGACAGTGAGTCCTCTAACATTTTGAGTTTAAGAACTCAAAAATATTTCCTTAATTAATATCGAAATAGTAAAACAATTGATTAATTTAATTTTAATTTATTTTATTTCTTTAAATAATTATGAAATAGAAATTAACGGCAAATTAATGCGATTTTAAATTGATGTGTTTAAATGAATGCGATTTCAAATGAATGTGATTTACAGTTATGACAATTTCAAATGAATGGGATTTCAAAATTCATCGGATATAAGAACCTAATATTAAATTTCTTTAAATTTCTTTTAAATAATTACGTGCGCTATAAACAATTTTAAAGTTTTTAGCTTTTATTTTTTCAATAGAGGATTTAATAAGTTGTCTTAAATTCAGATGGCGTTTGCTGTGATGATATCTGAAACTTTGGATCTTATTAGCGAATTGTCACTGTCGCGTCCAATATTACTAATCTTAATCGACTGCTCTCGCCATTCTGATGCATTTACTAGCGTTACTAACCAAATCACTGTATTAAAATGCATATCAAAACTCTCTCAACAAGGTAAATGTGTTTAATGCTTGAATTCAAATTTTGATTTCACCAAGTCTTTAATTACAATTTTTCGTTTTGAAATGCTGTAGATGTAAAATGAACATTATTATTGTAAATTATTATATAATTTACGTTATTATGTAAATTAGCAATAACAATTGTTAGGAAATTACAAGTCTATTACAAGTCCACTTTTAACTTTAAACTAAGCAAAATACTATTTTATTTTGCACAATATTTTACGTAAAATTGTTTTTGTTTACGTTATTTAATAAATTGTGGACGATTTATTTTAACTAATTAAAAAAATTTACGAAATTTTATGTTGAAAAAATTTCTATTAAATCAAAACTTAACTTTATAAATTTCTAAAAAGTAACTTTAATTTCTAAAACTTTTAATAAGTTTACTAAAATGTTAATATTTTATTACATTATATTATTATAATATAATATAAAATATTATAACATAATATTTTATTTGTAAAATGTTTAATATTTTCGATCGAATTTTTTATATTTTTATCCATATTGGGGGTTCACGCCATAATGAGTCTCTTCCACTGTACTCGATTCGCTACGTATCGCTCGTTCTTTGACATCTTTATAGTGATGTTTTTAGTTTTGACTCATCATGGTTAAGAGCGGTATTTTTACAGTCGGCTATCCTTCCTGACACTAGACCTCTTCTTTTTTTCTGCCGGGCTTGGAACTGGCCTTGCCGGAGCTCAAATTGATGTTTAATATATTTATAAATTCTTTTAATTGTATGGATTGCAATGCATCATATGTTGGGCAAACGAAACGCCCGGTGATAAGACGTGTAAAGGAGCATCGCAGTACACGTTAAAGAATTGACGCGTCCTCTGCTATCTTGAATCATTCAATACGGCATGAATTTATAAATTATTTTACATCATATGATGATTTAAAATGATATTTGCTAACTTTGTTCTAGTTCGTCTATGCGATATTTATTCTTATCATTTGGACTCGTTAGCCTCAGCATTATTTCATTGTATGAGGTAACGGCTCGTGATATCTGTATTATTATTTATGTATTTTTCTGCTAGCATGTTGCGTTTGTTTATTAGCAAAGATAGCAAAGTTCGAGCTAAGAACCTGCCCTCTCCACTAAACAGTTTTCCAAATCTTTTATATCAAACATTTCACGTAAAAGTTAAGGCATCGTATCGATCACATGTTGTAAGTTACAAGTATTGTAAGATCACATATAATGACATGACAAACATAGTTAGTTCAAATATTGTAATTTAAAAAAAACCTAGTTAAAATTTTATTTTTAATGGCTTTTTATACTTGAAACTATAAGTTGTTTTAATTGATTCTTTTTATATTGAAAATTACAAATAACAGAAAGAATTGCAGATATTTACAAATATCTGCAATATATCAAAATATAATGTGTCTGAACGTTGTACGATTTTAAAAAACATCACCACATTTAAAAGGAATATGTAAATTAATTATAAAGTATTATATCTTAGTACAAATAGCACATTTTTTAGACATTGATGACTGATGAGAATGATTTTTGCGCTGGGGATAGATGATCAATTTATCAATTTAAAATTTTTATCTATAAAAATCAACAGTTTAGAAAATTTTCAGATTAAAATATTTATTTTGAAATTTATAAAATACGATAATTCATTTTATCGATCTGATGGACACTGGGTAATATGTTGTTTAATAAGCGACATACCTAAATACGATCTCAAATGTTCTTCAATACAAAGTTAATCTGGTTCAGAATAATTCAATTCATTAAAATTAAGTTATAAAAATAAAATTAGACTCAGCTAACTGATTTGATTAAGATTTCAAGTTACCTAGATATCAAGGAATAGGGGGTCGAAACCTGATAACACAGCAGTTCCTTTTGATGGCCTCCAATCCTTATGCTGATGCATCGTATGCTGTTTATATTATAAATAATATACGTTGAAATTATATTAAATTTTTACTTTAAATTATATAAAAATAAATTATTTAATATCTTATATAATTATTTATTATTTATCACGTAAACTCAGTTATTTGATCTGATCAGTTAACAATTTCAAAATTCATTTAAAGGCAACTATTTTATTATATACGAAATGAAAAATGGTTATACCATAGTATTATAGTAGAATTGTATACAAACCAACAATGGAAAAGGCTTGCAAAAGTAGAAATTTTGTACTGTGGAGTTATAAGAAATTGAAGTGTGAATTGCAAATGTGAATTGTGTATTAATTAGTCGTGATAATTCATGACCATAAGAAATTAAAAATTAAAATGTGACTCAATTTTAAATTTACAAAATGCAGTCCAAATTGAACATTAAACGTTTCTAGATGTTAAAAAAGACATCTAGAAAACATCATTTTAGATTGGATTTCTTATTGCATTTTTTAATTCCTAATTGTAATTAACTAAAAATTGTGTATTTTATAAATCAAATAAATTTATTTTTAAAAACTAAGAATTGTGTATTTTATTAATGAACAAATTAATTCTTTACTCAATGTAGTTTTTAAGAATAGCGATTTAATGAACTGTTTTTGAGAACACAATTATTCAGGAGGTTTATTTTATAAAAAGAATAACGTAATGTCTAATAATAAAGCAGATTTGTTTAATATTCTATTAAATCTGTTGTTTTTATATTTTTAAAGTTAATTGAACTTAATTATATTATCTTTCTGTGGCTTGAATTTTGTTTTACTTTGTGAAAATATATTTGTACAATTTATTCGATTGATAATTTCTTGTATATAATTTTATCTGTATAAAATTATATAATATATTATATTATATATTAATTTTATCTTGTACGATAAAACTTTGATAGAATAAACTTCTGCGTGTTTTGAAACAGTAATTCCTGATGATAGCAGCAGCTATTGAAATATTGAACTGAATCTTTTTATTGAATAAATTTTCGTTTCTTTGGTTCTATTCTATAAATAACTTCACTACATACAATTTTTAGAAATAGCGATCTAATCAAATTGTCAATAAAAATACTGTAATGTGATGTATTATGTCGGATTAAAGCTGATAAAAAATGTGTTGAATTACAACAAGACTATGCAAGTATTATTTATTAGGTTTAGAAGGAAACATTTCGATTACTAATAATTATTACCAGTAGGGGTTGGCAGATTCGGTGAACGATTTGGCGGACGATCTGGTGGTAGATAAAGTAGATAGATACTGATATCTACTGTGCGGATCATTATAGTTAAATATAAGGATATACTCTTATAGCAGCCAATTAGATTCCTACTAGATGTACTTGCTCAGTGTTCGATGATTGCTTTTGATATTCCGGAATGGAAGGCGACATCGTTGATTCTTTGGTAAATGAGCTAGATTTTGTATCTACTGTGTGGATACGTGATACTTTTTAGTGTATATTCGTTAGATACTTTGATCGCTCAATGTTGATTAGCTTCTAGCAAAGGTGCTTATGTTGCTAAAACCGCCCTATTTCACGACAATGAACCAAACCATATCGTTACAATAGCAACCAATTAGGTAACGAAATGACAATGTACAACTCACAGATCTTATTTAAACATAAGATCATGTGTCATGCTGATGACAATTACCATGCCGATTCGTTGGCTATACTAACATACTAACAAAACGAGAAATGTTAAATGCATATAGTTAAGATATCACCGATAGCTTGTAGATTTCCTTTTCACTAGACGCATTTTTTTAATTGTTTGTATTCATACATCTCAATGCTTTCACTGATCCTTCAGCACATACCGTTTAAGTAGTCCCTCGATCCCATGCTACCAACCATGGTTAAATCGTCGACGTTGCTTTTCAACTCCCTGTTCTAATAGCTGAAATACAGCGTATGACTAGCTGTCTTCGTGCGCTTTTCATAAGTTTGATTTTCCGTAATTATTTTGCTTTGTTTTGATAACTTTTATTGATTGTTCATTATCGAAGTGCATAATTGCTGAATGATTCAATATCAAAATATCATTTTCACAGGTTTTTATAAATCGTAAAAGGAATTCGTAAATTTTCAGGTATTATTTCATTGTATGATGAGTGTTTGTATAGGTTACGTTTTACTAGACTCACTTGCCTTTCTTGTATCTCGATGTTTTCATTGATTATTTAGTCAACGGAGTTTAAGCAGTCCCTCGATATAATGTGAACAAGTAGTGGCTAGTGTCAGGTTGTTATATTTTTCAGCGGCCGGTTTTACGATTCATTCAGTATTATACTGCGAATTTAAAAAACGTAGACAGCGCCATTTTTAGAAAGAGTCTCCTTATGTGCGAGATGACTCTCTAAAGCTGATCTTATGGATCAAAGTTGATCTTATTCATTCTCTCACAGACTTCCTAGCTACTGCTGGACGGTCAATCCTTTTCTAGAAATAATAGTGTGAATGTATTTTCTCGTTACTGAGATCATTTTCCAATATACGTTGCATTTCGCCAAGTTATTTCGAAAATTAGTGTGAGAGGGAATATCTTATCCTTTGTTCTACATCCTGGACGATAGCCGCATTGTTTCTCTTGCAACTGATTCAATTATTGCTAGTATTCTTTACTTTTACCTTACACAGTAATCTTAAAAAACTATTACCACTGATTTTAGAGTAAACTAACCGATCAACGTTTTTGTAGATTAATAATATCATTCCGGATTGTCACTCACTAGTCAATGACTGTCACCCACTCCGGCATGAATTCCACAACATTATTGAGTCTTTTCGCATGTTCTATCTTTTAATAAATTATGCCTTTTATTTTGATCAGTATATACCCTCTAAAGTCATTTAAGGTTTGAGATGATTTATGCTTTATAATTAGAAGACTCTTGGTCGTCATTCCAGATCAAGCTCTTTGATCAACTCAAACCTCTGGCCAAACTGAGCCCAAGTTTCTTTTTTACATTAGTAACTGCTATAAATGCAGCTCTATCTGCTTTATAACACTGGTTAACTGCATCCATCACGTATTTGACTAGTTTGCCTTTAAACCACTTCTGTTGGGATCAACTGAGCAGATTTATGAGTCCCCTAGACAAACACTAGATCCTTCACACTACAAATTTTCACAACTGTCCTGGCAGGTGAAGTTTTGAAATTCTTGTTCGAAATTATTCATCTTTTATGCTATCAACCAAAGTTCTCTCGGATTAGTTTGTAAATTAGCTTAACAATAAATCTGCTAGTCCATTTAATGATGAATAGCCACTTCGGATTATTTCCGTCGAAGCGAATTATCTTCTTCAATAATTCTTGCCCCGTTTCACTAGAGAAGTGACCAGTTTTGTAATTTAAAATTTAATTCTTCTGAGTGTGGCACAATGTTATTCTCACAGGTATTGTTCCTATTCTTGATACAGCAGAACGCTACTAATCAGCCAGAGTGGGTCTCATCAGCTGCTGACCCAGACCTATATTTCACGTTTCGACCTTTATTATCTGCTTACTCCGTACACTGGTGCTGATCGGATTTGAACTCAGGACGTCTGAGTTCAATGATGCAACGTTACATCCAATAGGGCTGCTCCAGTAGTGTAGATATACATTTCTGTATATTATTTTTGGTAAGAGATTGTATTCTAATGATCTATTAGAAACCTAACTATTTGTGTGATCCGCAAGTCGGATCAGTGTTTTTCATGCTGCCACTTGCAATGAATTTTTTAATTTAACTTGAATGCAAATGTGAGCTGAAATTCTTCTGGTTGTGGCACAATATTATCCTCACAGGTATTGTTCCTATTCTTGATACAGCAGGACGCTACTAATCAGCCTGGGTGGGTCTCATCAGCTGCTGACCCATACCTACAGATCACGTTTCGACCCTACTTATCTGCTTACTCCGTACACTGATGCTGATCGGATTTGAACTCAGGACGTCTGTATCTCGAATCAACGTTACATCCACTAGGCTGGATGATCCAGTTGTGTAGATATAAATTTATGTTTTTTACTTTTGGTAGAGGATCATATTTTAACGATCTATTAGAAACCTACCCTATGTGTGTAATCTGCTAGTTGGATAACTGTTTTACAAGCTATTTCGGCTATAAGCAGTGTAACAGTTCGTTTGACAGATGTGGTGCAGCCATACGATGGAAATGGCGAATTTAGAGAATGGATTTGCAAATTGGAAGTGGTTGCAAAGCTGCAAGGAATATACGACGTCGGTAATTGCTTATTCCTGTTTCTGACAAAAGGTGCGTTTGCTGTTTATCAAGGACTAAATTCGGACGTTCAAAAAAGACTATAAGGCACTTAGAAAAGCCTTGCTTATTGCATTTTCAATTAGTGCAGCTAGGGCGTATGACCAGTTTGTGCAGCGGCAAATGCGACCGGTTGAGAAGGTCGATGCTTATTTGGCTGATTTAACGCGCATATTCGGAATTATCACTACAGTTCATAATGAGGATTTTTTAAAGTGTGCATTTGTGAAAGGCCTGCCAGCGAGTGTAAAATCTCAGTTAATTGCATCATCGAATTTCAGCGACATGCAGTTATGTGACATTGTCGTCAAGGCTCGCTCAATGTTAGAGAGTCAACTGGATGACCAATCACAGCTATATTATACTAAATCGATTAGAACGGTAAGCAACGACCGAGACAAAAATATTCAGTGTTTTACTTATCACAAGACAGGTCATCGATCTAGATATTGTCCTACTAAACCTATTCGAAGATGCTACAATTGTTGATCTCGTGACCATCTAGCGAATCGATGTCAGTCTGGTCTAAATTCAAAAAACCATTTCGGGGAAGATCAATAATTGGATTGTGTGTATCCTACCCTTATTATTCCAATCCTATTAACATTCAAATTTTATAGTGGTAAAAATGTGAGTAAATGGTATAGATTGCAATGGCTTAGTTGACATTGGTGCGACAAGAAAGCTGATATCGAAACGAATATATTTACCAACAATAGGAGAGTGCACGGTAACGCCTTTTGATGGGTCTAAAGTTACATGCAAAGAAACCGTTGAAGTCGATATTCAGGTACAGGGTGGTGCAGTCATTAAAACAAGTTGCCTCTTTGTTGATATGAACATTCCATTTGATGCTTTAGTTGGAATGGATATCATCAATAGACTGGGTGGTATTCAAATATCTCGAGGGTCTGAAAAGTTTCTGGGGATGCGGGTGTCGTTTATCATGTATCAGCGAGTCATGTATCTTCAAAACGGCAAATGCCTTCGGTTTCAATTAGAGATGACGACTTTAGTGCCATATTTGATAGAAAATCATGGTCGTGTGAATGGGTGTGGAAGAACGGGGAGCCTGAAAAACTGTACAATAGTATAGCCTACTATAGCATTGATCCTGATTTGCAGCAAGATTTTGAAAAGGAGGTAAATTGCTGGATTCGAGAGGGATGGTTGATACCGTATGATGGCGAAGTTAGAGCGTTGGTACCGCTGATGGCAGTAATGCAGGCAAGCAAATCGAAAGTACGACCGGCATTGAATTTTCGGGAATTGAATGGTTTTGTGACAAGCAACACAGCAGATGCTGATGCCTGTGTACACAAAATTCGGTAATGGCGAAGAAAGGGTAAGCATTTGTCTATTATGGATTTGTCCAGAGCTTATCTACAAATCCATGTTCATGAGAAGTTGTGGAAATATCAGGTGGTTAGATTTGGTGGTTGTCAGTTCTGTCTTACTATATTAGGATTTTGATTGAATGTGGCACCAAATATTATGAAAGCAGTTGTGGAAAAAGTGATCTCCTTAGATCACAATGTAAGAGCCGCTTGCGACAGTTATCTTTATGACATAATAGTAGATGGATCTCATATGCCTGCGAAATCAGTAAAATTGCATCTGTCCAAGTATGGCCTTGAGTCTGAAGAGCCCAAGACACTTGACGGCGCGCGGGTGCTTGGCTTAAAAGTCTTTAAAATGAATGGGAAGCTATATTGGAAAAGAGACAACAAACCTTTGGATAGCGACGTTCCGACAACAAAGCGTCAACTCTTCTCATTCTGTGGAAAGGTGATTGGTCACTTTCCTATTTGCGGATGACTTAGATCATCGTGTAGCTATTTAAAGCGATTGTGCAATGATATAGGATGGGAGGATCCGATTCCAGAACACGTTATGAAGTTAATAAAAAATCTCACTGTAAAACTTCGCGAACACGATCCAGTTCAAGGCAAATGGAGAATCAAAGAGACATCGAATCCAGTCAACATTTTGTGCGATGCGAGTAGCGTCGCTGTCGGAGTCATTGTCGAACTCAATGGAAATGTGATAGAGTATGCATCATGGTTGCGCAAAATGGATGACGATACACACATTAATTTAGCAGAATTAGAAGCGGTCATAAAGAGTGTTAATATTGCAATCATCAATAAATTTAGCAAAATCAAAATACTTACTGATTCCTCTTCGGTTCGTGCCTGTGTAGCGTGCGCCATAATGCGTGATAAGCCAATATCAACTCGTGGATTAGTCCAAGCATTAGTTCGAATACGAGTTAGCCTTTTGCATCAAATACTCGAAGAGTACGAAATTGATGCGACAATAGAAAAAATAGAATCAGCACAGAATAAAGCTGATGTCCTATCTAGAATTCCAAAAGCCTGGATGAATTCGACTGTATGTTGTTTTGATTCATGTGATGAAAGACTGCGAACACTAAGAACACATCACGAGAATCATCAGGGTGTCGAGCGAACATTGTAGTTAGCGAATCGAGCTTTTCCTGAACACAAATTCCGGGGATCAGAAGCAGTTGAAATAATTAAATCATGCGGTCGTTGCCTTAGAATAGATCCAAGTTCGATATGCTGGGAAACGGGTCACCTCGGAGTCCTTATGGTGCTGATCGTATTTGAACTCAGTACTCTGTATCGCGCCTCTAACGTTACATCCACTAGGCTGACTGCTCCATTGGTGTTGGTATATATTTCTGTATAAATATTTTAATTATAAATAATTTGACTATATATTTTATACATTTTATGGATAAAATTAATTAAGTTTTTAACTAAAAAATATTTTTTTTAATTTTAATCATATTTTCATTAAACATTATAATTTGTATTTATCGAAAACATTTATTCATATTTTTATTAATTTTGTTAATAAAGAATATTTTTTAATAAAACTATTCGCCACAAGCTAACTTAATTGATTACAAGGTTATAGCATTTAAATTAAAGTTATTTTGCATAAATTGTTTAGACTTCTTTGGAAAATAACGAGCACAGTATCTTTCAGATATTTTTCAAACATCTTCTTCAGTGCATTGGTTCACTATGGGTTCACTTACTGAATCATTTTTCTAAAGACCAATTTCTACAATGCATGGATGAACTGTTTGATTTATTAAATGCCGTTTTTCCTGTTAATAGTACCGAGGTTGTTTTGCTAATCGAGAAGGTTGGTTTTTAGTTTTTATTTTATATTTTTTCGCTCAATCATTTGTTTCAATTAAAAATATTCTTTTACAAAATTAAGTCATTTGATAGAAAGTTTATCGTTTAAAGTTTATCGTTAAACAACAATATGCAAGTGGACGCCAAAGGTGATATTAGAGTTTAAAGACAATTCACATTTTTTTTGTGATCAACTTTTTATTTTGTTGATGGATAGCTTCTATAAATAGGTAGTTTGTATCTCGTTTCAATATTTTTTTGTAGTTATATCAAGATAAAAAGCATTAAGAATCTCGAATTACAGCGCAATATCGTCTAATTCATATGAATATTTGTAAAAAATTGAATAACTTGTTTATAGATTTGGTGAGGAAACCTATTTTAACTAGAATTTAGACTTATGCCAAAAAGTTAAAGTTCTGCTAGCTGTAGTATCGTATCAGCTAACTGAGTCTACGTATTTAATAAAATATAATGCTGAATAAAATTTAAATAACGGATGACATTAAAGTCATCCGTTATAACGGATGACTTTGGGGAGTAAATGCCGACAAAATAAAAATAGATTACAAGGATGTTACCCCCACTATTATTGAATAAGAAGAATGTGAAAAAGTATAGCAGACTAACATTAACTAGAAACTAATTACTAATTATTATTAATTAGATCACATAGTAGCGCAAACAATTATTATTAAGATTTATTTAGTTTAAAAATTCAAAGATATGATTTTCAAAGAAAGATATGACACACGTTTCGATATATTGATGATATTATTAATAATAATCTTATTATAGAATATGAATTTGTTCATAACTGTGTAAAATCTAAATCTAAACTATATAAATATATGAAATATATTTTTCGATACATTGATGATATATGTGTATTTAACTCAAACAATTTTTATTCAATTAGTGAACAAATTTATCCAGGTAGCCTCATTCTTAATAAAACCAATATTAATGATAAAGAAGGTGTATATCTAGATATGAACATTAAATTAACATTAACTAAAACTACTTTTAATTTATATCGTAAAGATGACATTTTAAATGTTCAAGAAACAGTTTTGCATAAGCATTCATGCATACCATATTATATAAAATATAATTAATTAAGCTAATTGAGTCTACGTATTTTATATTGCAAATTAAAAATACTGCAAAATAAAAGTTAAATAGTTAAATAATAAAAAATTAATTAATAATAAATAATTGTGATAAGATTTTTTATAATTTATATCAAAATGAAATATAAACTGAAATTAAAAATAATTAAATAAATATTTATATTTGCATAAATATTTATAGATAAAATAAGCAAACATTAATTAATTTTTTCATTTATAATTATTTGTTAACTTATCATTTACGTTATTTTAATTGTTATTTTAAGAATTTATTTAGATTTTTGTAATTACTCATTGCAAACAAATACAACAAATACAGTTAATTTCTACCAATAATAAATTGACTTATAAAGACAGTACTCTGGATGTGATCGAATCGTTGTGTGAAGAATTCAATCGAAAAATGGCTAGTCACAATAAAGACACGTATGCTTTCAGATATCGGTTAATTTACATATTAAATTTTTAGTGGTTTGTTCGTTCTAAAGGAAAAAGCCTCAACTATTTCTTATGGAGATAATCGAATATTTACAGAAAAGGCTATGCGAATCATGGAGCCATTAATTACGCGCTCCGTTAAAAATTTCTACAATTCAAAATACGATGTCTGTTTTAGTAACGCAGCTCTTCGTCTTATTTATCAACTTTCGTTGTATGATGTCGATGTCAAAAATCTCTATCCCCATTTTGTAAGATTTTAAGATTTTTATTCAGGCAGCTGAATTTAGAAAAAAAATAAAATTAAAAAATTCCAACTTAATAGAAAATTTTCGTGGGTATTTAATAAATTTTTTCTAAATATCCGCAAAACATCCTATCCACTGACAGTTTATAAATGACAGATAAATGATGTATCGCGGTATTTATAAATTATAATTTTATTTTTTATCGAACCAAATTTATATTTTGAAATGCCAATGTCGACATGTAATTTATTCCGATGTACGAATTTAAATGTTTTTAAATGTTTTTTTTAAAGTGTTTTGTTTAAGAATTCCTCCGTTTGGTTTGTATATATAAACAAACAAAACGGATAAAACATTTCTAAACATTTTAGGATAAAATGTTAAGATTTCTTTACATTTTATGTAAAGAAGTCTGCTCTGCTTGTAATCGAACTCCGGTTTATGTCAAAATTCTTGATATTGACGGCGTATATTTACTAGATAGTATTGCTTGATAGACTGGACTTCGATTCACAACTTTCAATTACGATATCACTTCTAGAGGACCAATGAGTACCCGGCAACACTCATAAGTAGAATGAAGTACTCACTGGCCGTTTCGGTTGCCTGTGTGACGTTGTGAATAAAAGCGTTTCCGATACTTTGCTTAATTGACTGAGGCTTACGCTCTTTACCAGATCGAATTGCTGTGCGGACCATCCTTAAACACTAGGCAGAGTTGTCGCTGCACTCGACCATGTGTTAATTACCATATATTAATTATCTAAAGATTCTAGTAGTTACTAGCGAAATATCAAAGTGATTTTTCTTTACGACACTTTGCTTAATTGTCTGAGGCTTATGCTCCTAAAAAGTGATAAGAGCGTAAGTGTCTAGAAGTGACATGGTGACTGAAAGTCGTGAATCGAAGTCCAGTCTATCAAGCAACACAATTTAGTATAAATGCTGTATTTCGTAAGAAATAGTGGACCGTTGTTTACCCAGCACATCTGTGCACTACTATTATATATACGCCGTCAAAAATCCCAGTATATATAGGACCGTTCATTTAGATATTGTAAAAAAGTTTGAGAGATTAATATACACAATGCTGATGAAGGTTTAAGAACCGAAACGTTCGAATATTAAAACTTTTTGTTGATTGGTGTTAATAAGATACTTTTACAATATATATATATATATATATATATATATATATATATATATATATATATATATATATATATATATATTTATATATATATATATATATATATATATATATATATATATATATATATATATGAATATCCGAAACGGCGTGTGATAGTTCATCTTACTGACGATGGCTGCCGGCTATCACATGACCGTCTAGGAGTGACGAGAGTTTGCAGACTGAAGAATATGCTCGATTCGAACACTTACTTAAATATACGGAAAGAATTGCTATTCGCAATCTCGAGCAATACCGATTCAAACGAAACTCTTTTGATTATATATATAATTTAATCGTAGAATGTGCGAAAACCGGAGTTTGATTACATGCAAAGCAGACTTCCTTATCACTCCTAGAGAGCTGATGGTAGTCGGCAGCACTCATCAGTAGGGTGAACTACCATCAGTCGTTTCGGCAGCCTTGTGATATATTTAAAAGGCATCTCCAAGAATTTGCTAACGGAGTAGTATTAAACTAACAACGTGCTTTCCGAATCATCCTCATATTATTCGGCAGGAATCTTAATTGCTGTCGCTGCTTGCTTTCTCACAGGATCCCTTTAGCGGATACGTTTTATATAAGATATAATTTGTTGTTACACCTACCCTGGGACACTCACTGGTGTACTCATAAATATATCACTATGTCTTCCTCATGAATAGGCATAAGCACCAGATAGCATTCTTTATATCCTTATCAGACTAAGAAATAGAACCGAATTATTCTTGCATTATTCAAAGTCGCTAAGTATGCCCAGTCATCCTATGTGTGACGACAAACTTCACAACGGTAAACGCGTTTCGCTCTAACGGAGCTCATCAGTACCGTGACTTCTATAATCATCTATAGGCACCTTAACACACGCTTAAACAGTGTTTAAAGCTCGATAAATAGAACTACCCTTAATCTGAATCATCGGAGGGAATTTAGCATAAGCTCTGTGCATGGCAGTGACTATTACAGTTTAACCATGCATCAGGCGCTAAGTTCTTTTTAATAGAAATGCTGCCTAACAGGGACACTTAAAAGTGTGCAAATATATAAAATATAATTTGTTGTTACACCTGCCCTGGGACATTCACTGGTGTACTCATAAATATATCACTATGTTTTCCTCATGAAGAGTCATAAACACCCGGCAGCATCCTATAAATCCTCATCAGAATATATATATATATATATATATATATATATATATATATATATATATATATATTAGATTGATTTTGTGCGATAGAACTGCCTCCTGAGATCCTTTCTTCAATCGGATTCATATTATACAATACTAATTATTGTTGGATGAAATCAGGACAATAAAATCAAGATTTATTTTATAACATTTTCGGGATACTTCCCTTCTTCAGTAACAATGTAATCTTGTATAATCAAGAATTTTCAATATATCACAAGGCAGACGAAACGACTGATGGTAGTTTACCCTACTGATGAGTGCTGCCGGCCACCATCAGATCGTCTAGGAGTGATAACGAAGTCTGCTCTGCTTGTAATCGAACTCCGGTTTTTGGCAAAATTCTTGATTATACAACTGTAGCTTGTAAGCTCCCGGAGAACAGTGTGAACCATTCAGCTCTTAAATTATAAAAATGTATCCTTAAAGGATCCAGTTAGAAAACAACCAACGACAGCAATAGAATTTTCTGCCGATTTTATTGGGATGATCCGGAAAGCACGTGGTTTGCTTAAAGAGGCTATGCCCATGCTACCACGTCAGCGAATTCTCGGAGATGCCTTTTCAATATATCACAAGGCAGCCGAAACGACTGATGGTAGTTCACCCTACTGATGAGTGCTGCCGGCTACCATCAGTTCGTCTAGGAGTGATAACGAAGTCTGCTCTGCTTGTAATCGAACTCCAGTTTTTGGCAAAATTCTTGATTATACAACTGTAGCTTGTAAGCTCCCGGAGAACAGTGTGAACCATACAGCTCTTAAATTATAAAAATGTATCCTCAAAGGATCCAGTTAGAAAACAACCAACGACAGCAATAAAATTTTCTGCCGATTTAATTAGGATGATCCGGAAAGCACGTGGTTTGCTTAAAGAGGCTATGCCCATGCTACCACGTCAGCGAATTCTCGGAGATGCCTTTTCAATATATCACAAGGCAGCCGAAACGACTGATGGTAGTTCACCCTACTGATGAGTGCTGCCGGCTACCATCAGATCGTCTATGAGTGATAACGAAGTCTGCTCTGCTTGTAATCGAACTCCGGTTTTTGGCAAAATTCTTGATTATACAACTGTAGCTTGTAAGCTCCCGGAGAACAGTGTGAACCATTCAGCTCTTAAATTATAATATATATATATATATATATATATATATATATATATATATATATATATATATATATATATATATATATATATATATATATATATATATATTGTTATTGCGAAAATCGCTTAAAACTGTGGTCCAGGAGCCAAAGCTGGCTACGATTGATTTTTAATCTGTATTAGCTGCTAAATAACTGGACTTCGATCATCAGCTCCATCAGTCTAATGTATCACTCCGAGACGATTCTAACTACCCAGCAGTCATCGTCAGTCGGATGAAGTGGTTAGGGTACGTTTCGACTGCTTTTGTGATAACTATAAAGACACCAGCAATTCCTCATGATGCTAAACGAAGCTCAGGTGCATAAGCGTTTTTACTTGCTTGTTCCGTGTGTGGACCTTCTAGTTATTCTTTATATAAGGCACAAATGCGTATCCGTTGATTACGAGGACACTGAATTTCTCACAGGATTCCTGAAGGAATGCGTCATTTTATAAATTGTTATTGCGAAAATCGCTTAAAACTGTAGTCCAGGAGCCAAAGCTGGCTACGATTGATTTTTAATCCATATTTGCTGCTAAATAACTGGACTTCGATCATCAGCTCCATCAGTCTAATGTATCACTCCGAGACGATCTTAACCACCCAGCAGTCATCGTCAGTCGGATGAAGTGGTTAGGGTATGTTTCGACTGCTTTTGTGATAACTATAAAGACACCAGCAATTCCTCACGATGCTAAACGAAGCTCAGGTGCATTAGCGTTTTTACTGGCTTGTTGCGTGTGTGGACTTTCTAGTTATTCTTTATATAAGGCACAAATGCGTATCCGTTGATTACGAGGACACTGAATTTCTCACAGGATTCCTGAAGGAATGCGTCATTTTATAAATTGTTATTGCGAAAAATCGCTTGAAACTGTGGTCCAGGAGCCAAAGCTGGCTACGATTGATTTTTAAATCATATTTGCTGCTAAATAACTGTACTTCGATCATCAGCTCCATTAGTCTAATGTATCACTCCGAGACGATCCTAACCACCCAGCAGTCATCGTCAGTCGGATGAAGTGGTTAGGGTACGTTTCGACTGCTTTTGTGATAACTATAAAGACACCAGCAATTCCTCACGATGCTAAACGAAGCTCAGGTGCAGAAGCGTGTTTACTGGCTTGTCGCGTGTGTGGACCTTCTAGTTATTCTTTATATAAGGCACAAATGCGTATCCGTTGATTACGATGTCACTGAATTTCTCACAGGATTCCTGGAGGAATGCGTCATTTTATAAATTGTTATTGCGAAAAATCGCTTGAAACTGTGGTCCAGGAGCCAAAGCTGGCTACGATTGATTTTTAATCCATATTTGCTGCTAAATAACTGGACTTCGATCATCAGCTCAATCAGTCTAATGTAATTACCTTTTTCAAAAATAAATAATTTTTCATATACAAAGATAATGAAATGTGATTTTAAGTAAAAGAAACACATTATGGTCACTTCGAAGTTCACTGTCTCTTCTGCAACACGCTCTATTATATTATAGAACATATATAGTGTCGGATAGAGATTGATCGCGTTGATTCGTTTATTTATCTTCACCACTGATAATCTAAAAAAATTTATTTGTTTTTAGTAAACTGCACTATGTCAGATTTACAAGAATATAGATTATTCTAAAACTTGATACAGATTGTTTGAAGATGAAATAAATCTTTAAATCGTTTCATTATATTTGTGAAATTACGTCATGCACCAACAGTTTGATGACGTCCTTGCTAACAACAATAGCTTTAAACAAAACCTTAATTCTGGAAAATCATTCTTGATTTGAAATACTAAAATGTTCTTACCAAAGCTTATATAACAAGTCGTACAAAATAATTTCGAAATATTAAATTTAATTAATTTAAATATTATTAAATTAATTTAATCGGCAATGGCTTATTTAATACATTTTAATAAAAAAAGAATATGTTCAAATTCAAAACAAAAATTTAAAGAAGTACGTCATTTTACTTAATTATATATCGAACTAGTTAGTATATTTCTATATACTAGTTAGGTCATTTTCATTTGTTTATTTCTCTATTTAGAGTATAGGCAATTTAATTTCAAAAGAATTGCTTGGCTTATCTGAGGGACATGAGATATTCGATAACGAACGGATTAAATGTTTGGTGCAATTTATATTTTTGTCTACGTTTCATTTACCTGCTAGTCATTGTATTCCAGCATATCGACTTTCTCAATATCTACCGACAATCACTCAATCTTTACATTTGCATGTTTTATTTCAACAATCAAAATTGATTTATTCAAACTTTATATTTTAGGCATAATGTTTCAGCAAACGAAATATTTTTATTTATACTTACTGAAATTCTGAAAGTTCCTTGCGATAGTTTCGATTCATCCATTATGGAATTTTTACTATCCAGTTTTAATACGATTATGCAGTGCCCTTCAGAAGTAAGCTTTATCTATTTATTAGATTGGAAACTTTTTAATTGTTTGTGCAAAATGTTTTAGTTGTTCGACTTTAGTTGTTGATAACAGGGTGGTTGCGTCCTGAATCGGTTGAAGTTATTTTCGTGAAAATTTTAGCTTCGACCGAGAAAATAAAGATATTTTCTCTGTAAATAGATAAACCGTGAACTTTGCATTGTTGGACATTCTTTCTCTTAAGTACATAGACTTGGAAAGCTTGCTCGTTGTTTTTTTTAAATATTTATTTAAAGTGATATAAATGTTTTGACAAAATGCTTTTATAATGAATTGATGATCGCTCAATATTTAGTCATAAATTCTCATTTTATTGATGAATTTTATAACTAGTAAATAGAGAGAGCAGTGATGATACCATAGCTAATCTATCATAATATTGTAAGGTAATCGAAATTAATACTGTTATAGAACACTATTTCAGTATTAATTCTACAAAACAATTTTTAGAACACACAAAAGGAATAAATTTTCAGAATAAAAATACATACGATTTTAGTACGCTTTATACAAATCTAGATTTAGTAGATATTAAAGAAGCGTTAGTAAAATTAATTAATCTTATATTCGGAAAAAGATATACAATATGTTATAATAATTATAACGCCTATCTAACAAAAATTAAACCATCAAGTAATTATAAATATATGGATAAAATTGAATTAATAGAATCCTTAAATATTTTGATAAATCAAAATTATTTAAAAGTAGGGACATCTATATCTAGACAAGTAAAAGGTGTTCCAATGGGTTGTAATAGTAGCCCAATTATAGCTAACTTGGTTTTAAGCTTTATAGAATATGAAGTTGTTCATAACTGTGTAAAAACTAAATCTAAACAATATAAATATATGAAATATATGTTTCGATACATTGATGATATATGTGTATTTAATTCTAATAATTTTTATTCAATTAGTGAACAAATTTATCTAGAAAGCCTTATTCTTAACAAAACCAATATAAATGATAAAGGTGTATATCTAGATATGAACATTAAATTAACATTAACTAAAACTACTATTAATTTATATCGTAAAGATGACATATTTAAATTTACAAGAAACATATGTTTGCATGAGCACTCATGCATACTATATAATATAAATTATAATACATTAAATAATGAAATTTTAAGAATTGCAACAATATGTAATGATATTGGCTTTCTTCAAAATCATTTAAATAATTTAATAGATACATATTTTAAACTAGGTTACTATAAAAATATCATCAAACAGAAAATAGTAAAATATATAAATCAACACAATATGATTCAAAATAAATTTAAAATCATTAGCGGAACATTTTTATGGATGGGTAATAAATAATAAACTTTGTATTAGAATAAGATACTAGATAGTTATTTCAGAGGAAATACATCATTAGCATGTATTTGGCCCAACTGCTATGTTGAGTAGAGACGTTAGGGGCCGAAACCTGATAACATAGCAGTTCCTCCTGATGACCTCTAATCCTTATTATGATACATACTTTGTTATCTATTAATCAATTCATAAAAATTGAATTTTATTTTTAATTTCAGTTTATAATTCACCTTGATATAAATTATATAAAATCTTATAACAATTATTTATTAATTAATTTTTTATTATTTAACTATTTAAGTTTTATTTTGCATTATTTTTAATTTGCAATATAAAATACGTAGACTCAGCTTGCTTATTTAATTGATTAAATCAATGTACCATTAAAAATGATTTTTCTTTGCAATCCAGCTACATACAGTATTAATGCCTATAAGGAGCCATTCGATGATAAGTCAATTTATGAGTGATTTTCAATTATTTTTAACTTTCCGAAATGGAGAATATCAGAAATATTTCCTATGATAGAATGAATTACTTCACAATAAGATCGTGTCTTTGTAGAAATTGAACAAAACATGTTAAGAGTTCTTCCGTAAATTTACTGATGAACGAGGTTATGTAGACGGGACATATCTTTTTGAAATTGGCACTTGAGAACGTGCCAATTATTGGTGAACGGGACATAGTCGATAGTTTCGATAAGTTTTAGAGTTCTACTTGTTTTATCTTCAGCGTCAATATTTTTGTTTTGTTTCTATATATATCTTATTTCGTTGATTATTTCTAAATCAGCATATTTAACAACCCTACCGCATCATTCACAAATACTTTATGTCTAAATAAAATTCTTATTTACTTAAATTTCCGAGAAAGTTTAAGTAATTCTACTTTATAACTGATAAATCAATTATTCTTTTTTGATTTATCAAAAAAGAATATTTTTCATTTTTGATAAATCAAATATTCTTTTTTGATTTATCAAAATAGAATATTTTTTATTTTTTAATTCTCTTTTTTGGTGCTCCAGTTTGTTTATAAACTTCACCGCGTACATGCAATAATGACTGTGCTAGCTTATCGAGAAGAAGGAATATAATCCAACTAAAACCGAAAAACACAATTTTGAGAAGAACTAATACTTTGGAATGCGATTTGTGAATTTAACCTGTTTACTCGTTCACATTTATGGCATTGACACCGGAATTCGAGACGAACACATAGAGAGTCTTGGAGTTACTAATTTACATCCCTGCCACTTTGCATTCCATCGTAAATTAATCTAGTAGGCATTGTAAGTCCTCCGGACAATAAGCCAATTTTGTTCACGTAAAGAAGGGGCAAAAGTGGAGACAAAGGACAACACTGACGATGCCTAACGCCTACTGAAAATGTTTCAGACTTTTTACCTTGAACACGAACACAACTCATACTTTGTCCATACAGAGAAGCCATAGCTACCCAAAGATAGTGTGGTACACCAACGTTCTTAGTACCTCCTACAACCTCTCTCGCGGAACTCAGTCGAACGCATTCTCCAAATCTACAAAGCACATGTAGACCGATTGTGCGAACTCCAAAGATCGTTCAAGGATAGTTGAGAGAGTAAAGAGCTGATCCGTAGTTCCACGACCTAGACGAAAGCCGCATTGTTCCTTTTGCAACTGTCCGTCAACTATAGGCCGTATCCTTAACTTAAGAATCATAGCAAACAGCTTACCAATTTAGCTGAGAATAGTGATGCCCCGATAATCGAACACACTCTTTGGTCACCTTTCTTAAAGATCAGTACCACCACCTTATTTCGCCACTCACTATGAGTTTTGCCCAACTCAATACAACATTGAAGATCCGTGTTAGAAAATTTGTACGAAACTATTAATCTTAATATTTATAATGCTGTTCTAATTGAAGTTTAAAATAAAGTAAATTCGACTCTTCCGTACTGATTTTTTTTTAATTTTTAAGACTCTGAATGCTTGTGGATATATCTTACCTGTAGCAAATCATTTGCAATTTGATTTTGATCGATACACTAAACAACTCGAAATATCACTTATTAATGCCGTATCGTCAATGGTAATAAAATTATAATACGCTTTTATTATTTTATTGTTTTAAGGAATTCCAAAAGGATAGTATATTGTCCGTATTATCACTAGTTACCCAATTGTTATCATATATGGGTAATAATATTAATTATCACCTATGGACAAGTGCTATGATTTCAATTCTTAAAATTGAACAGGTATTAGAAAATTTTACAAAAATAAAAAATTCGAAATTATCATAAATTATTCTGCGGTTAAGTATACTCAACAGTGCAAATCCATTTATTAGTTCAATTATAAATTAAACTAATAAATCAGTTCAATTTATTATTCCTAGACGTTCAAAACAGCCATCGTTTGTCGGATGAAGTTGTTAGGTTACTTCGCAACAACTAATTTGAATAATATAATTTCTTCATTTGGTCGGCTTCATCAATTATCCTCGTGTGAATTCTTTAATCCTAGATGCAGCACTGTACACTACAATCAGCGTAGGTGGACCTCATCAGCAGTGAGCCTACGCCTACATTTCGTGTTTCGGTCCTTTAATGATCTGCTGAAATTTTCCTCTGCTGCCTTTCAGTAAACACAAACGATACAGTTTGTAAGGAAAACATTTCCACTTGTGCAAACTGTACGTTGTTTCCGTCTTTTGTAACAAAATGACGGAGATAGCACTACAGTTGCCGGAAACAACCGACAATCTGTCTTTTGAATCTTCTTGACAGGAAACCGGAATCTGCCAGGTTAATAGAATGAATAATTGCATACACGAGCGAGTTTCATCATTTGGTCGGCTTCATCAATTATCCTCGTGTGAATTCTTTAATCCTAGATGCAGCACTGTACACTACAATCAGCGTAGGTGGACCTCATCAGCAGTGAGCCTACGCCTACATTTCGTGTTTCGGTCCTTTAATGATCTGCTGAAATTTTCCTCTGCTGCCTTTCAGTAAACACAAACGATACAGTTTGTAAGGAAAACATTTCCACTTGTGCAAACTGTACGTTGTTTCCGTCTTTTGTAACAAAATGACGGAGATAGCACTACAGTTGCCGGAAACAACCGACAATCTGTCTTTTGAATCTTCTTGACAGGAAACCGGAATCTGCCAGGTTAATAGAATGAATAATTGCATACACGAGCGAGTTTCATCATTTGGTCGGCTTCATCAATTATCCTCGTGTGAATTCTTTAATCCTAGATGCAGCACTGTACACTACAATCAGCGTAGGTGGACCTCATCAGCAGTGAGCCTACGCCTACATTTCGTGTTTCGGTCCTTTAATGATCTGCTGAAATTTTCCTCTGCTGCCTTTCAGTAAACACAAACGATACAGTTTGTAAGGAAAACATTTCCACTTGTGCAAACTGTACGTTGTTTCCGTCTTTTGTAACAAAATGACGGAGATAGCACTACAGTTGCCGGAAACAACCGACAATCTGTCTTTTGAATCTTCTTGACAGGAAACCGGAATCTGCCAGGTTAATAGAATGAATAATTGCATACACGAGCGAGTTTCATCATTTGGTCGGCTTCATCAATTATCCTCGTGTGAATTCTTTAATCCTAGATGCAGCACTGTACACTACAATCAGCGTAGGTGGACCTCATCAGCAGTGAGCCTACGCCTACATTTCGTGTTTCGGTCCTTTAATGATCTGCTGAAATTTTCCTCTGCTGCCTTTCAGTAAACACAAACGATACAGTTTGTAAGGAAAACATTTCCACTTGTGCAAACTGTACGTTGTTTCCGTCTTTTGTAACAAAATGACGGAGATAGCACTACAGTTGCCGGAAACAACCGACAATCTGTCTTTTGAATCTTCTTGACAGGAAACCGGAATCTGCCAGGTTAATAGAATGAATAATTGCATACACGAGCGAGTTTCATCATTTGGTCGGCTTCATCAATTATCCTCGTGTGAATTCTTTAATCCTAGATGCAGCACTGTACACTACAATCAGCGTAGGTGGACCTCATCAGCAGTGAGCCTACGCCTACATTTCGTGTTTCGGTCCTTTAATGATCTGCTGAAATTTTCCTCTGCTGCCTTTCAGTAAACACAAACGATACAGTTTGTAAGGAAAACATTTCCACTTGTGCAAACTGTACGTTGTTTCCGTCTTTTGTAACAAAATGACGGAGATAGCACTACAGTTGCCGGAAACAACCGACAATCTGTCTTTTGAATCTTCTTGACAGGAAACCGGAATCTGCCAGGTTAATAGAATGAATAATTGCATACACGAGCGAGTTTCATCATTTGGTCGGCTTCATCAATTATCCTCGTGTGAATTCTTTAATCCTAGATGCAGCACTGTACACTACAATCAGCGTAGGTGGACCTCATCAGCAGTGAGCCTACGCCTACATTTCGTGTTTCGGTCCTTTAATGATCTGCTGAAATTTTCCTCTGCTGCCTTTCAGTAAACACAAACGATACAGTTTGTAAGGAAAACATTTCCACTTGTGCAAACTGTACGTTGTTTCCGTCTTTTGTAACAAAATGACGGAGATAGCACTACAGTTGCCGGAAACAACCGACAATCTGTCTTTTGAATCTTCTTGACAGGAAACCGGAATCTGCCAGGTTAATAGAATGAATAATTGCATACACGAGCGAGTTTCATCATTTGGTCGGCTTCATCAATTATCCTCGTGTGAATTCTTTAATCCTAGATGCAGCACTGTACACTACAATCAGCGTAGGTGGACCTCATCAGCAGTGAGCCTACGCCTACATTTCGTGTTTCGGTCCTTTAATGATCAGCTCTTCTATCAATCAAAAATATGTAATTATGAATGTATTTTCTGGTGATATCGGGATTTATCGAAATTTAAAAAACAATGTTAAGAGTAAAACATTCTTTTCACATTTGTTGCTACTGTAAATTTACAAAATTATTTAGTAAATTTGGTCGATTTCTATTTAGTAATCGATTGTTCTATTGTGGGAACAATCGATTTATTATTGACTGTTTATCAAATTATGTTCAATAATTTGTTATTTTAGCCAACTACTGAGAGCTACATGTCATTTTTGATTTCGTTTTTTGCTCTTTCACTTTTCACAAATGCAGACGAGGAATTACTGACAAAAATTGTTAATGATTTGAACCTAGAAGATATAACGACTGACTGGATATGTTCACAAATTGTTCGCTTTATATGTACTTGCCGAGATACCGAACTTCAATTGTTAACATTAGTGACAATTTCTCGCTTAGGTATCTTTTAATTGCATTTTATTCTTATAATTTAATTTAATTAAATTAATTAATTAATTAAATTAATTTTATTAATTTTATTCTTATAATTTTATTCTTATATTTTGTTCTTATAATTTAATTTAAAAAATGGTTACTTTTACAAGTAATGTATTTATAGAACAAAGTATATTTAATTAATTGATGCTTACACTAGCTTTCTATGGATATAGAAAGCTAGTATCATTAAGTACAAAATATAAGGAAATCCAAGGAACATATAGTAACCACAATATATCAAATTATGTATTACAAACTTTAATTATGTCAATTTAAAGAACAGCGTTTCGATATCTGAAGGGATATTTTTTTTCTAAAATTACATAAAATTTGTCTAATTTTGAATATTTCGTATTCGAACTTATTGATTCCAAACTTATGGATGGTGTTCAATGACAGTATCTTTAACAGATACTATCTACATCATTCAAGACAAAATCACGTCACATTAGAGCCTTAATAAAAGTCCACACTATAAGGTTGGTACCACCAAAATTTAAACTTTGCAATCACCCCTACAGATTAATAAATAATTAATTAATTTCGATAGTATGAAAATCCACTCCGACGAATCATCTTACTGATTGGGTTCTTACTGAATCTCTAGTGATTGGGTTTTTCAAAGTTTAATGTTTAAAGAGCGTACTTTTAACTAATACATAATACTTTTATGTATTATGTATTTTAATACTTTTAACTAATAATACATTGTATTATTTAGTTAAATTTAGATCATGTTTCAAAATTAAATCATTAGGTTTGAAATTTATAAAATATCTATCAATGACTGCAACAAAGTGTCAATAATAAACTATTGATGATCAGATCATCAATACATGGTTACCATGACCGTCGTTGTATAAATGTTCGCCGCTACAGTGATAGAAGTGAATCGTGTATCTGCGAATTTTGTCTCGACGGTTTACTTTCATTTTTCTTTTCTTTATTCTTGATGTGCCTTTCAATATAACAAATAACAGTTATATTTCAATATAACAGTTACTCTTTACGGTGTTCTTTTCGCAATTATTCATTTTCTGTTAAAAAAAACCAACATTTTGAGGCTTAAGAGTGATAAATTCAAAGTAGAAAAATGGCGTAGAGGTGGTTGCCTCGATTCGCGATGATTTCTATTGTTATTTTGTTAACAGTTATGAACAAATCCATATTCTATAAAGCTTAAAAACAAGTCAACTATAATTGGACTACTAATACCACCCATTGGACCACTTTTTTGTCTAAATATAGATGTCCCTACCTTTAAATAACTTTGGTTTATTAAAATATTTAAGGAGTCTATTTCTTAAAAGGTTGCCTCTATTTCTTTCGTGAGTATGTAGTTTAAAATATGCAAAGGTTACAAATACCTAGATCCACTGTTGTCGTCCCGCTAATCGTTTTGCATATGCAACGCATGGAAAACGATTAATGCTTCACAGATTTCGCCGGAAGAAACTTAATGTGTTTACACATTCTGGAATACGAAACATGCACCTTTGCTCAATAAATCTTAGTAATTCTATTTGATATTTTGTGTTATAACTTTTCGTTATATCAATATTTTTGAACAGTAAATATTTAAACATAATATTTTATTTATTAAATGTTACAAAATATGTTGATCCATATTATGAATTTTGAAATCTCAAGCAAGATCAATGAACATTTAATGGCCAACAGCGTTATTAAGAATGCAGAAGAAATAAAATAATTTTAAATTTTATTAAACAATTTAACTAAATTGTTTAAATAATTTTTTTAACTAAATTTTTTAATTTAACAATTCAATTAAACATTAATAACTTTGTATAGATACTTATCAAACCAAAAGTGTCTTTAGAGTATGATTATCATCAGTTACAACACAGTGAAAGACCCTTTAATGTTTTTATTCGAGCATTTTGATTTCTAAAAATACAAAAATTTTTGATTATTTAATATTTTAAATAATTGGACTTTATTTTTTGGAAATTTGAGGCCGAATCAATAAACAGTAATTTTGCATTTTGCTAGCAGCTGCTAGCATCATCAGAAACTAAACCTTCAATTTGTCCAAATTGTTTAAACTGTTTCAATTTGTTCAGAAATTAGATTATTAACCAATTTGTACGCTTGTATGCTTAAAGCCAACGAAATATAATAATTTAGTTTTGATTCCAAATTAAAAAACATTGTTTAACAATGGTTTACTACTAACCTGTAATTTCAATTTTTCTTTAGCATCGGATAATATCAAATCTTTTATTTCTTTGAGTTGTTCAACCATTTTTACCTTTAGTTTTTTAACTGTAATCAACCTACATGGAAACAGTTTATATTATTTTCACGTTACTATTTGATATACGCATTATTGATTAATATAAAGTCGATTAAATGCATTTAGTTCTATTGAATTTAAACAGTTTGATGTTAAAATTTGCATTAATATAACGTTTCGTTGCAAAAATAGGTAAGTTACATTCTTCATTTAATCATATTATGCGTGGTTGATTCTTGGCTGCACGAACTAATTGACGTTATCTTTGGCAAGCAAATTGAGTTTTACTTCTAGCAGAATCAATCTAAATTTAAATTCATAATCCTTTTCTTCGTCTGCAGTTTCGTTTTAATCTGATCGTTTACACTCGACAACCCTTTACCATATTTTCTCAAATTTCCTTTTGTAAATCAATTCAATTCGATGATTTTATTCGCCAAATTAATACGATTGGGCTTTGTTCCTCGAAAGTGAATACAACAGGTAATGAGCTCTTACTAGTTATATTATTCCACAAATTGTTCCATGCCGCATATAATCTAAAATCTTGCGGTATTTCGTTATATATTTCAAATGTCATTTAACTGCTTATCTGTTGTAAATATTAATAATGTTATAAATTATTAATTGATTATAAATAATTGATTGTTTTGTTAAATCGTCTAAGACCTTTTAATTTTAATTAATTTAAATTTTTGCAATTTTTTGTTAACTTTATTTATTAAAATGGTGCAAGTGTTTAACATTTTATGTATCAAATTTTTTTGTCGAAGTTTCACAAATATCTTTATTTCGTTAGTGTGTAAAGTGTTCGGAGTTACCAAAGTTCTAACAGCCGGATAATTAGTTAAGGCTAACAAATCTATATGAATATGAAGATTTGTATCAATAGAGACCACAATATGAATATTATTGATGCAGCTATCTATTGATGACGAATGTGAGACATATGAAATTACTGAACATCTGCTGCATGTTACCATTGCTGTCTTATTATCCTCGGTTGGTATTGTTTCCTTGATACTTTAAACTCTTAATGCGTTTAGTATTTAAATCCGCATAATAGGGGGTTTATCAATCTAGCGAACACTTACTGTATTTGCATTTTTTAATGCTAGTCAGCCAAAATTGAGGTGATGCACATGATTTGCATAATTTAATTGAATTATCTAATTAACTAACATTAGTCCTGAGCCAAATATGGATCACTGGAATTTGTCTTGGATTTGAGAGGATCTTCTAGATAATTCAATCATATCAAACGACACATGGATATTTGGGAAATTATAGTTAATAGTCTTACACTACAACCCACTACTGTATCGAGGATTACTACCGCTGGTCTGAAAGCCAGGTTATTAAAATGCGTGGACTAAAAAAGTAGATTATTTGTTTATTATTTTTGGATATATTGATAGGGACCTTTCAACCACTACCAGAAAATAATTATTCTTGCATTTCGCTTGCAGCTGCATCAGAAACAAAACCTACTTTGTTCATCAATTTGTTCATCTGATGAACAAATTGTACTTTTTGTTTCTGATGACGCTAGCAGCTGCTGCCGAAATGCAAAAATAAAATAAAAAAAATATTAACAAGATAATATAAAATATATTATAAAAAATATTTAAAAATATAAAATATGTTGGTGTTTATTGATTCTGCTTTAAATTCAAAATTTAAAAAACGGATCAGTTATTTAAAGTAAAATGTTTTGTTTATTTGAACAAATTGTACTTTTTGTTCCTGACGGCAGCATCTAGAGAAATGCAGAAATTAATATTCATGTAAAATATATAAGTGTTTTTTTTGATTCTGCTTTAAAATTCAAAATTTAAACATGGAAAATTTTAAAAAATATCTTAAGATATTTATTCTAAGATATTCACAGAATAATATATAATATAATATAATAATATATCTTAAGATATTCACAGAATTCTAAATTAGAAATTATACTGTGATCTATCAAATCTTATTTAGAATGCAGATCGGAAATAATGCCATTATTTCAATCACAAAATTTATCTGAACTCAACATTGGATACCAGTCATTGATTTTATTTGCATCTAGGAGTCTACCAATTTTTCCAGAGAACATATCAATCAATCCATCTTTATTAGTATTAAAATATAATATTTTAATAAAATATAGCAATTGTGGAAAAGATACTATTCGACGACATATCAGCGATAATCTAAAATCGGAACAGATTTCTAAATACGAGATATTAGCCAATTTTCCTGTTGACTTTGTAAATAACGATTCCACACCAGAAGTGAATGCATCTGTAAGCGATGCTTATTACCATAAACAAATGTAATAAAGTTTTTAAATTTTTGAATCACAAACTTAATTTTAGTGAAGATAGAATACTTTCTGCAGCTGACACTGAAGTTAGTTTACAACAATTTAAGAACATAACTTTAGCCTTATTTGCTTAGAAGACACTGATTGGGATATTGCGTAAAATTGCCAACTTTGGACCAAAGTATACTGGATGTGTAGCAGCGTTTGTGGGCAGTAATAATTCTTTGCATGATTGTCTGGAAATATTGGTATGATTTATGTACAATTTTTTTCTTTTAAATAATCTGAAATCTACAACAAAGCTTCGAAAACTAGATAAATTTTAAAACTATCAAATGAATTAAATGATATTTTCAATCGTAAATAAAACCATTACGTTGGTCATTTTCAAAAATGACCAACGTAATGAAAAAATGAAATGAAATTTATTAAAAGAGGTCAGGAAAATATATACCAAATATATCAGAGATATATTTGTAATTTTTTATATATTTCATAGAGACCAAAATCCATCGAAAGTCATTAAGTTCTGTAAAAGCGGTCATATCGTTGGCTCCATAAAAAATCCAATCAAATTCGTTTCAAGTTACACCAAGATCAGAAGTTTATAAGTTCAGAATTTCAATGTTTATACTTTGAGTTACATTAAAATTGTTACAAGAACAAAATATGTGCAATGGCTCATATCGCGCTCAGTCAGATCATTTTTTCATAGGTCCATAAACAACAATCCATCCGTTGTTTATAAAATCCCTTGTAAAGTCTGGGATAAAATATACAAATGTCAAATTGGGCAAGGTATAAATAAAAGAGTAAGCCAACATAAATACACACTTTAACTTGGAACAAACAGTGCCTTTGTTGATTATAGCATTAATAATGATCAAATAATTGATTTCGATGTAACTACCATTTTATCAAACGAATCCAGTATGTTTAAACGTAAGATTTTAGAAGCGTTTTATATAATCTAAAGGATAACTTAATAGTTGGTAAGAGCCTGAAAATGATCACATAATTGATTTTGATGGAACTACCATATTATCAAAAGAATCCCCTATGCTTAAACGTAAGAGTTTATTAATTAAATAATTAATAAATAAAATTAAGGCCCAAACAATCGTTATTTCTTTGATAAAGTTTAGTCAACCATGCAACTTACTTATGTAAGTAAACTTTTGAACTATTAATGAAAAGCAAAGTAAATATTTGTACTTTCGACAGATAGAAGATGGTATTATCTCTCGGTTGAAAGTAAGAACTCAACCGAGAGTTGTGAATAAAGCAAGCAAATTAGTTAATAAAATTGGAATCAATGTTTTCAAATAAAAGTCGTTGCACGTCTGACATGGAGCGACTTGAAAAATGATAATTAATTAATTAAATATAAAAATGATAAATGCTATAAATCGATTGTTCACTCATATGTTATATGAAATATAAAACTATTTTATATAAATAAAAAATCATAAGTTAAATCATATGTTAGTTGGATTTGAATTTGTCTTGTCCAGCATTTGTTTTGAATTTTAATTATCCCTTTCAAACTGCTAATCAATTTATATTAAATAATAATATAAAAATATTATAATTTTTAAAAACAAAAGAAAACAGTTTTCAAAGAGAAAGATAATGTAAAAATAAATTCAATGAATTATTTAATTACTGAATTATTCAATTTTCGTTGTTTTTTTTAAGCGAGAATAAACTGTGCTATGATACCTCTTTATGTCATAGCAATATGTCAAATGCCCTTTTTGCCTTTTATTTTAATTAAAACCTTTATTTATTAAACTATTTATAAAATACTAGGTTATAAGAACTCTTTTAAATCTTATCAAATTTTTAATTATTAATTAATTGAGTTTAAAATTATTAATTTTATCTTTTTAAATGTTCAAGAAAAAGCTTATTGTATCTTGATATTTTAGCCGGTAAGCGTATCTACTTTTTTATGGAAACTGCGCTCGAGCGATCCTTTTTTACTTGATCTTTGTCGAAGACGATTTGAAGAAATGTCTATTTTTGACCAGATTAAATTTCTACAATGGGATCGAACCAGTCTCAACTTAAATGACACAATAGACCAGTGTCTTCTATATCTCAGGGAAGACGACTTTCTTGGTCAAAAATGTAAAGTTTTAGTTGATTTTCTATCACTACAGGTTCCATCATCATCGTCAACTCCCCGTCTTTTCAATTCTAAAAGATATGGGAATTTCGAATTGCTGATAAGACTTCAAAGACACAGACTTCTACCTAAACAGCTATCACGTTTACTATATTGGCTAGTTCGTTCTTCCGATTTGTTAAGCATGAATAATCGACTTTGCAATCTGAACACTAATTGCATTCCACCTTCATTCGATTCTAAATTGCAATTTTACTTTGAACTGTCTAAGCTTATTACAAGGTCGGACAAAGATGTCTACGAATATATTCGTTCCATCCTCAGTTACGGTTATAATTTATCTGAATTCACTGATATTTGGTTCAGTCTGCTTAATTTGTACACGTCGTCTGAGCAATCTATACCTAGAACATATTGGATATTTCAAACTTTGATTTCTATTGTTTGTATGCGTGCTCTGTTACCCCATGGCGGAGATGTGCTAAACTCTCACTTCGAAGAACGTTTACCTGTTACTACCGGTCTACTAGATGTGCTTTATCGTCAAAATTCAAATTGTTATTTACGCATATCCGGTCCAGTTATCTCACCAGAAGATTATCCAAGCGCAGATATTGTATCGCATACACAGTTGCTACTTCAGATCGAAAATGAATTGTTTGCTACAACTAATGGACAACTTCACTATTGTGCATTGAAGAACATGCTCGCTTACGATCAGTACAATTCAAATGACATTGACGTACTCGAGCTTAATCTACATTCGCAAGGTCGCTTTCCGTGTTCATCCGAATTTGCCTGCAATCTTCGTTCTTTTATTTGCGATAGACTTACTGAACAGCATCCGTTGTATAGTAGTGACAGAAAGAAAAGTCTCTACGATAATTTCTTGCCTATCTTTAATAATGCTGTAGAGAATTATTCTTTAATTTTACAAGAATGCATTTCGTTAGTACTGAAAGGACTAGTCACTGATCTTGGGCATTTTCGAAAAATATGTATCAGTTTGTTGTCGACTAAAAAGAACAAAAGTTTAATTATTACAAATTCCTTTCTATCACTTTTGTATGTTCTTCTAAACGTTGATAATCGCCATGCTGCTTCACAATCGTTTTCTGAACGTTCTCGACTCTTAGATGAACTTCATTTATGCATACCACATGTGTCTCCAAGAGTGCAAGTTCTGATTGTATGTCTTATAATTAATTTAACTGGAAAGATGCAAAGGGTGGAATGCTTAGATCCGCCTTTAAAACGCATTGTTTTTTCATTATTGCCTGAAAATGATCGGAACGATAAATTGAATCAAAATGATCTGCCTCATGTTCAGGTTGCGGCACTATGTCCCGATAAATTCTCAAAATCTATGTAAGTGTTTTACTCCTCCTTAATCAAGCTAATTTCCGTATCGTTTGCTATATTTACAATTATATTTAAATACTTTTTAGCCTAGGTTTGGAATAGTTCAACCTTTAAAGCTGGTTTAATTTGAGATCAGAAAGGATTTTAATTTGAAAAATGTAAATTATAATTTATAGTTTATTGCTACATTTTTTAACTCTATAAAATTAAGATTCTTGTAGATTTCGTAATCACAAAATCGTATTTTAAACTAAAATAAATTATTGGCAATTTTAATCAGTCGATTTAATAAGCTGTAGGCAATACTCACATTACATACGACTTATCGGTAATATGGACCGATCTGACTGTTGTCAATATCAAGGCTATTGATAAAATCATATGGAGTTTCTTGATTATCTCCTGTTTTTCTAAAAAGGTGTCGTTGTCGATTTTGAATTATAAATAAAAATAAATTTATCGACATAATATTTGATGTTTTATTCCTGAAATCTGCTTTTCACGGTATTTCTTCTCACTACGGGATTTTTTAGATTTATTATTTTTTTAAGTGGCTCATACAGACAGGCTGCTTATAAGACCACTGAAATAAACAAAAAATAAATAACTGATGTGTCTGAAATCCATACAACTTAGCCGACGTTCGAACGATGAAAAGTAGGATCTCATTGCTAGATGAGCTGCATGGCCTAGTTACTTAGTAGAAAGGTGCGAAAAGTAGAGGTTAGGGTGACAACGAAAATGAGAGGCATAGAAATGAGACAGAAACGCAGGCTAAAGTTCACCGATGACGATGAATGTGTAGAAGGAACTGGTTGTTTAAGCGGAGTTCTCTTGAGGACGAATATTCAGCACCGTGTAATTTAGCTGAAGATACGGAGGGAATGATAAAGTAAATGAAAAGCGAGAGTAATATAAAACTCGATTCTGTACATTAAGTCAATTAAGGTTAATATATTCATTGTAGATGAGATCAAAACGCTGACGTCGTAGAATATGCCTGCTGCAATGCGGATTAAGTGATACAGATGGGCATTAACAAAGATGGAGAGTTTGAGAAAAGTTAAAGCGAGTAGTTTATTAATCCATGATATGATTTTTCTAAATGGTGTTCCCTTTATTAAAATGTTCAATTTTATTTTCTTATATCAACATTATTTCCATTTCACTATATTTGATATGCTATTGACTTCCAATCCCAAGATTAATCTTTACTGTATCTGTCTCACACGGGTGCATGTTAAAACATGCATCCGTGTGATACACAGATGCATGTTAAAACATGTATCCGTGTGTGTCTTAAACATTTTAAACATAGTCATTTGTTGAATACAACGAAGCAATAAGATTAATTTCTTTACTTCTAATTTCGCATACAAAATTAAAAATTCCATTAATATAAAATTAAGTATAATTAATTTTAAAATATAAACATCGAAATGATAAATTATTTAAATACACAAAGCTGGTTAAAGCATATCTTAGTATCATTACTCAAGTTGATATTAATTAATAAGACAAATAACTAAGTTATCCGAAAGCAATTATATTATGAGATTAAGGAAAACAAAAACACTGCAGTATAACGTAACCTTATTATTTTAAGTTATTTTTTATTATTAAGTGATACAGATGGGCATTAACACAAGACGGGGTAGAATGAGAGATGACATTAGAGTGTTGGAAATGAAAAACTTTTCGAATCGAACGAATGCATTTGAGAATAGGCTAATAGGAACGAACCTTTTTTAGCGCAAATTATGAGAACGAGAGAGGAGTTTATAATTACTCCGAGAAATGTTAGCAAATCAACGTAAGGCAGGCGATGGTCATTGAATAAGAGAGTAGGATAAGATTGAATCTGCATGCGGGAAGGGTGGAAAAATATATTTTAATATTAGAAAAATATATTTTTCTAATCATCTGATCTATTTATTAGATTAAAGATTATTTTACGATAAAAGAATCTTTACGCTAGGGATTAGAAAAATTTAAAACATTAACGTTATACGGTCTTCACATAAAGTCTTGATTTTTCATTCACTTTTTAGTGCTAAAAGTTAAATAAATTAATATGTGATTATGACATTGTCAGCTGTTTGAGTTATCATAATTTGTTAAATATGTGATTAATTATGAAATTTGTCAATTTCAAATCATTTTTTTTTGTTTTTAAAAATACATTGTTCAGACACAAATTTTAAAATTTCAATTTTTAAATTGAAAAAATTCACTTTGCACTAAGCTGCGCAGTGAACGCAGCTTCATAAAGCTGAAATCTGACCGAATTAAGCGCTCACAACGGCTTCGTGATTTTGCCAACGATTGGCTTCCTTCTTCGATGTACTTCCTGCTAGGAAAGTAAAATGCTTCAATTTTTGACACTGAAGTTCAAAGACTATTGAACGAAATACTCAATGTGACACTACCCAACAAAGCCTAGAGGCAACCGACCTACTGAGCCGTATTAGAGGTTTCAGTGTTTACCAGAAATTAGAGGCTGCCATTCCTGCGTACGGTTCATCCATCAACGATACAATAGAACTGAAGAATATACTACTACGGAACTGTCCTCCGCTAATCCTTCGCCCTTCAGAATCCGACTGTGGAAATACTACAAATCAATGGAACGCGGAATATCGGATGATCATTCCATCAAATCAAATATCTCGAAAACGATGA
Organism: Pomphorhynchus laevis; assembly: GCA_012934845.2. NCBI lineage: Eukaryota > Metazoa > Acanthocephala > Palaeacanthocephala > Echinorhynchida > Pomphorhynchidae > Pomphorhynchus > Pomphorhynchus laevis. The sequence goes on along the minus strand of WNNJ02001347.1, from coordinate 139,620 downwards.
GTGGCCGAACATTACGAAGCGTGCCAACGAATACTTGTCGACGAAGCACGGACAACTGAATCTCGATCCCGACTCATCGCAATAGAATCAAAGTGGTCCGGGCCGTTCCTTGAAGCACTGGCGATCACATTCGTATGCACACGACTTGATGACCGATCTATTTATATCGCAGTGGCGTTTAGGCTCGGCGATCAATGCTTTCACTGCATTAGTGTATTTGTGAAGTGTCGGTCCCGCGGCACAGTGATCATACCTTAGACTGCAACAGGATAACGTCTCGTTACCATCGACAAGTTACAGTCAACGATATTTTGATGCCTTGGTATCGCCATCCAGACTCGAAACGGTAGACTTAGAGCGAGACGATGGCAAACTACTTGATGATGCAACTCTTATGCCATAAGAAGCTGGCCGTATACTCGTTTGAGATTTCACTTGCTTGAACACTCTTACCGCCAGTCATGTCGTCTATGCAGTGTCTTCTGCTAGCGTTGTTGCAGGCCACTCGGTGCAGCTCAAACGAACCAAATATAGCTGCTTCGAAGAATGACAGTATTTGTTCGTCCCATCGCCATCGAAACACAAGTCGCGGTCGGTTCCAGCGCTTCTGCATTTTCGAAACAGCTTTATTCCAGGTTATAGCGGACAATCTGAGATAAACGCGCATCAAGCTGGCTCATGCAACGAATCAATGCAGCCGTGCAACGAGCGAATGCGGTATCCTTTTACACGCATATTTATACCTAGCGTTATAATAAAAATTACAAAAAGATAGAAAGCAACAGTATCTGCAGTGATATTAGTGCAAGCGTTCTTTAAAATTATATAGCTAATTTTATTCATTGTATTCTTGTAATATAATAACAGCTAAAAATATTGAAAATAAGTATACCAGAACGTAGATATTTTAATTATAAATAATTTTTTGATATTTTTTTAATTCGATTGATTAAATAAAATTTAATCTATTAAATTAATTAATTATCTATTATTTAATTTTATTTAACTACCTGTGTCTAATCACTTTAGTTTTATTATGATAAAATATGATATAAAAACATTTAATTTACAGTTTTTGCGGTTTTTTCTTTATCTTTATAATCAAAGGTATGAACAACATACAGATATAATCGAATGAATATAATCGTTCGGATATAATATACAATATACGGATCTAATCGAACGTTTGATCCACATTGATTGTCGCATCGGTTAAAGTAAGAATGACTACTATCTTTAACAAGAAAGCAGCAAATCTTCAATTTATTCGAAATATAGCCGATTTCTGTAAAATCAGACTTATCGAGATTCCAATCATGCGATGCAGTCATAATCCATTTTTCAAATAAAAAGTTAATTCCAACAAAATCAGAAACATTTTTATGCCTGTTTGAAGTTAATCTCACGAAAACTTGTATAAATAATTACTACGAAGTGTGTTTTTTACCAGCTCTATACTCATTGATTTTGTTTGTTAATAAAAGGGTCGCTCCCTACAGCCAAAAAGAGTTAAGATAGTTGCTCTTGTTTGTAAATTAATAAAAAAGATATTTTTCATTTATAGTATATTCTCAATTTTATATTTTTATTATTTCTTAATTATTTAGCTTGTGGCTTCTTACTGCCGATCAGCCGTTGCCTCATACCATACTTTGTGAATTATTAACTTGTCAAATCGAAAATCAGCATGCAAAGGTAAAATATTCAATTTCACTCGTCTTGAAACTTAATTTTTTAGGATATATCGTTATCGTTAGATAAGCCTTTATTGCAAGCTGTAAATTCTTTTCTCAAAAGAAAAAACGAAGATGTCGACAGATAAAAGGATTTAACATTATCCAAAGATAATCGATTTTATAGATAGATTGCCGAACCGCATATATTCGATTATTTCTTGATTAATGTATATACATGCTTTTAAAATAAAGTATTTTTGACTTTAACTTTTAAGTCAAAAATTGAATAAAGGTATTTACTTTAATAATTAGTATTTATACTCTACCTTCTCTAGCTATATAAGCAATCAACGGTGATAATTTATTTTTGAATAATGGTTTCAATTTATTGTACAATGTTTTTTATAATTTTTATAGTTCATTGTGTAATAAGGATTCGATTATAATGTCTCAAAACCTTAATAAATGTTAAGCAATAAGTTAATGTTTTTATTAAAACAGACAAAAAACTTTTTTCTGTCTATAATGTAACATATTGGATAGATAGTAAATAATATGCTCTATATTAACAGTACGATATAAAACTAAAACTCCGATTTCACAATAGGAAATATTATGTGTTTAGCCCCTCTGCTATGCTGTCTAATAATAGGCTGTGAAACCTGATAATAAAGCATTTCTTTCATATGACAATTTATCTTAATTATTAAACATTGTATGTCCTGAAACCTGATAACATATCAGTTCATTCTGATGAACACCAGTTCAATGAACTGACTATCAGTTCATTCTGATAATCTAACGCACGGTAGTAATTATCTGCTAATAACGTTAGTCAATTCTTAAAAATTAACTTTTATTTTACATTTCAACTTTTATTTGAAGACTAGTTACGTAGACTCAGTTATCTGATCTGATTCATCGGAAGAAATACGTCATTAGCATGTATTTAGCCCAGCTGCCATGCTAGGTCGAAGAATAGGAGCCGAAACCTGATAACATAGCTGTCCCTCATGATGACCTGTAATCCTTATTCTGATACATCGCCTGTTACTTATTAGTCAATTTATAATAAATTGAATTTTAATTAAAATTTCAATTTTATATTTTAACTTGATACTAGACATCGATATTCAAACAAATAAAAGATGTTCCAGTGGGAGGCAATAGTAACCCAATAATAGCTGACGTATTTTTAAGCTTTATAGAATGGCCATAATATGTACATGAGCATAATATGAGCATTCATCGATAATATATATAATATATTTTTCGTTACATTGATGATATATGTGTATTATTCTAATAATTTTTATTAAATTAGTGAACAAATTTATCAATAAAGTCTCATTCTCAACCAAACCAAAATTGATGATAAAGAAGGTGTGTATCTAAATATGAACATCAAATTAACATCAATTAAAACTACTTTTAATTTATATCGTAAAGATGACATATTTAAATTTACAAGAAACATATTTTTGCATGATCATTCATGCATACCATATAATATAAAATATAATACATTAAATAATGAAATTTTAAGAATTGCAACAATATGTAATGATATTGGCTTTCTTCAAAATCATTTAAATAATTCAATAGATACATATTTTAAACTAGGTTACTATAAAAATAAAATGAAATAGAAAATAGTAAAATCCATAAATCAGCAAAATAATATTAAAAATAAATTTCAAATCATTAGCGAAAATTTTTTATGGATTGATAATAAATAATATACTTTGTATTAGAATAAGATACTATATAATCAAATTTCATCACGAAATTTGATTACGTCACGAAATCGGCTGCAAATTACGAACATCATTGACCTTCCTTGTTAATTAAATAATTTTATTGCTAGAAACTGATTAAATAATACGAAAGAACCTTAGTAGTCTCAGTTAAAAAGTGTTAAAATAGTACAGTACCTAAGGTATCTCAGTTTATATAAACGTCACGAAATCTGCCGCAAATTACAGAAGCAAATGAGCTCGTGTCGCTTACAAAACATGATAAAATTAAAAAAAACTTAAAAAATTCAATCAAATAGTAGTCTCCAATTCCTTCTCTCGGCTTCGATGGCTTTCTTGATAGCATCACTAGATATACTACTAGAGATATCAAGGTACTTTAGTGCATTCCACCCGTTAATTATCCTGGTTGCAAATCGATGGTGAACAGGAATTCTTGTAGTTTGCTTTATTAATTTCCACACATGCTTACGAGTTTCTCGTCTATAATTCAAGGATAGAAAGCTGGAGATCTCACCAAAGTCATCGAAAACAATTTTGACTGTAGTTGATAAATCAATGGCTGATCTGCGATATTTTAATGTGCCGACACGTAGAGATGTCAAACGCTTAGCATGTCTCAAATTGAAGAAATTCGGAATCATTTGTGACCTTTTACGTAACAAGTTCTCAAAGTCATGGGATTCCCTTAAAGTCTGTGGATAAGTTACAGGCAAACCGCATTCAAGGATGGATAGAATATAAGAGCAAAACAGTTGCTTGAACATTGATGGACTAATTCGGTCAAAAAACTTGAAAAACATCTATAAAATTCGTAAGCCTCGATTACAAATATATCTAGCGTGGTCATTAATTTTAAAGCTACTGGTCATCATCACACCAAATCTTTGAATTCACCCACTCGGCCTATCTGAATCGAACCTATCTGATACGATGAGTTTAGTGAAGAACCAATGGGCATATGCACACATTTAGAAGGGTTAACCCTCAAACCATTTTCCCTTATCCATTTTTCTAGACATGTCAGATCATCTTAAAGGATTTCAATGTCCCTTCCGTCTCTAATACGCCGCCATATCTTAACATCGTCAGCATACATTACGACATCAGAACGAATTACAAATTTAATTCAGATTTAATAAATTTAATAAATTTAATTTATAAATTATATTTTTTGTCCCCTCGTGAAGTAGATATAAGTATTCATATAAATTATAGAAATATACACAACCATTAATATTTTCTACTGTTTTTATTGTTTGCTATAAGTTATCGATCAGTTTGAAATTCTTCAGATTTAATAACAATGGGAAAAGGAAGCACTCTATATAAGCATCCCCACTCTATGAATCCAGGTTTTTCACATTGGTGCTGATAATGTTGTTTTTATTTTTGTTGAATTCAGAGCGTAATGTTGACAAAAAAGGTTGGCGATCAAATGCGACTATTCGTCGACTTCATATGTACAAGGAACGTGGACCTGTTCGGTATATTTTATTTTGATCAATATTATTAATTTTTAACTTTTGATTCTTTAAGTAATGCAAAAGGCAGAATAATTAAGGCGGCGTCGTTTCAAAGTAGACTAACTCCCGGGACAATCGCTCGTGTTGTTCCAGATCGCCGGTGGTTTGGTAATTTTAAGTTTGATACTATATAACTGTAAATAATTTATCCTAGGAAATACTCGTTTAATTGGTCAAGAAACATTGCAGAAATTTCAAGACGAAATGAACAAGGCAAAAAAGGACCCGTTTACAGTTGTTTTAAAGCAGTCAAAGCTTCCATGTTCATTGCTCACAAGTGGTCTAAATACAGTATGTATTATTAACGTTATGCAAACGTTAAATTTAGTAATGAAGAAGTTTGGCGTAGATCGTGATTATTTCTCTTTTTTATATTTAGAAAAAGAATATGTGTCTCTTGGATGTTGAATCTTATGATAGGACATTTGGAAAGAAATCACAGAGAAAGCGTCCAAAATTATGTGCAACGGATATGCAGGTATTTTTCCTGATTTTATATGTCAAAATATGTGCACGAAAATATGATTTTGTGTTATTTTGTTGAAGAAAAATACATGCATACAGTCATTTAATTTCTAAATTTATTTTTTACATGTTGTGTATTTCATATTTCACTACGTTCATATGTGATTTGTAATAATTGTTTCTACATTCATATGTTGTGTTTATATTTAAATTATTACAAATGTTTATTATAATTGTTTCAAAACTCAACTCACTACGTTCATATGTTGGATTTACATTTAAATCATTAGAATTAACCTCTTTCATTAGTATATCATAATAAAGCTTTTTGCATATGAAGACAAAGTTATTACTAGCTTTATCAATAGTTGTTATTATATAGTTATCCGGTTAACTATATACTTATCCAGTTATACAGTTTATAACTGTTCAAGCAATTCACAAGATTAATATATACAATCTTATATACATACAAATCAACGCTATAACTACAAACTGAGCTTGGGATAACATACAAGCGAATACTGGTAGTTACCCAGTATGTGCCTGTCTAAATCGTATGTATTTATATTTTGAAAATTTATTCATTTTGTCTGTTCTAAAAATTCTGTTGTAGAATTAATACTGAAATGGTGTTTATAGCAGTATTAATTTCGATTTCTTGCAATATTTTTTAAAGTGTGCTTTGATTGCTTTAAGTATTTTATTCACATAGACAGAAAGTGGTTTTAATGTACATTTAAACGCACTACATATGAACCTAGGTTTTATTGGATTTTTATGTAACTTTGGATTCTAATATAATATAGGTATAGTTTTATTATCTGATTCAACCTTTATACCCTATTTATCCATTATAGAACAGTGACTTCTAATAATTGTTTCAAAACTCAACTCACTATGTTCATATGTTGGATTTACATTTAAATCATTAGAATTAACCTCTTTCATTAGTATATCATAATAAAGCTTTTTGCATATGAAGACAAAGTTATTACTAGCTTTATCAATAGTTGTTATTATATAGTTATCCTTTAATTTAGTAAGTTCTTTATACATATCTTTATTAATTTTATCTTTCCTTTTATATTTGTTTGTTATTTTCATTTTCTTTTTAATTTCATCTAATATATGTTTTCCGAATGTCTATATTTGATGTATTTAAGCTTTTACTATTAATCATCTTCCCAAAGTAAGCGTTTAAGTCATTATATAACGAATTGTAAATTTTATTTTTTTTTGTCATTGGAACCTTCATAATAAGATATAATAGTGTTTTATTTTGGACCCATTTGCGGGTAACCCTTCGAATTGTGCGTTTAATAAGATTAATAATTTATATTAAAAAATTTAATCTACATTTTCCTTAATTCATTGTTTTCAATTAATTCGAGATTATGAATTAATGAATTTTATGGATTTATCAAAAATTTAGTATATCATAATAAAGCTTTTTGCATATGAAGACAAAGTTATTACTAGCTTTATCAATAGTTGTTATTATATAGTTATCCTTTAATTTAGTAAGTTCTTTATACATATCTTTATTAATTTTATCTTTCCTTTTATAATTGTTTGTTATTTTCATTTTATTTTTAATGTTATTAAATATATAATATGTCCAAATGTTTATCTTAGATATATTCGAGCTTTCACTATTAATCAGCTTACTAAAGTAATCATTTAAGTTATTATACAACGAATTGTAAATTTTATTTTTGTCGTTGTTATTATTTAATCTATATTTATACACTTTTGATAGCAGCTTTCTTAATTCACGATGTTCAATTAATTCTAGATTATGAGTACATATATGTTCATTTATTTTATCAAAATTAAGACTTTTACAATTGCATTAAGTTTCTATAATGTTTCTAATATTATCCTTACATATTGATTTTAATTCTTTATTATAATTAAAAAATTTTCGTCCTAATGGTGGTAGGAGTTTATACCTTATTTTAGGAATTATTTAAAAATCTACCTATATTTATGTTATCTATACATTTATTAATGAATTTTATGGTCAGTGTATATTTTTTATTGTTATGGTTTTACTTTTAGGATTATGCTGAAAGAATACAGAAAAAATCAAACCAAACACCCGAATTTGAAACATTATCAAATGAAGACTGTGAAAAGTTTGAAAATGCGAGTCCTATATTTCGCGCAGGAACTAGTAAGAGAGTTTGGAATGAGCTATATAAGGTATAAAAATAAATACTAAAGTTTGGAATTTTTAGAATTTCAGATTTAAAATCTACTAGCTGCTGTATCATCAGAAATTATAATAATTATAAATTATATGTAATTATAAATATTTAATTACGATATTAAGCCTTATGAATATAAGGCTTACTTGATTGTCTTACTTATATTCGTAATCCAATGATTGGTCAATCTATTATATCTAATAAGCTAGTGTATTATCCTAACAACTGATAATAATTTATTAATAAAATATTAATTAATAATTAAATTATCTATCTTTATCTGATAATGATATTTATATAAATAAATTTATTTATTATATAAATATAACGAAATGATTTAAGATTAATAGCATATTTGATCCTTACATTTCTTCTTTATTTCAATTGTAGACGTAATTTGGTAACGCTATTAAGTTAAAATGTTAAATATAATGAAATAACGAATTTGTTGAGTATTTAATACTTTACTAAAAAGAAACCAATAAAATTTCCTTTGTTAATCCTAATATTTTATATATTTTCTGTAATTAGGTTATTGATTCATCTGACGTTGTTCTTGAAGTGCTTGATGCAAGAAATCCGATGGAAACCCGATGCAGAGATGTTGAACGTTATATAAAATCACAAAAGCAACATAAGCATGTGGTTTTATTGCTGAACAAAGTTGACTTGATACCTGTGAAAGTTGCGGTAACTTTAATAATTTATTCTTAGAATAGAACCAAAGAAACGAAAATTTATTCGATAAAAAGATTCAGTTCAATATTTCAATAGCTGCTGCTATCATCAGGAATTACTGTTTCAAAACACGCAGAAGTTTATTCTATCAAAGTTTTATCGTACAAGATAAAATTAATATATAATATAATATATTATATAATTTTATACAGATAAAATTATATACAAGAAATTATCAATCGAATAAATTGTACAAATATATTTTCACAAAGTAAAACAAAATTCAAGCCACAGAAAGATAATATAATTAAGTTCAATTAACTTTAAAAATATAAAAACAACAAATTTAATAGGATATTAAACAAATCTGCTTTATTATTAGACATTACGTTATTCTTTTCAGTTCAATGATTCAGTAGCTGCTGCTATCATCAACAGGAACTATTCGAATATTTTAAAAGAATTCAATTATTTTCAAATTTTGATTTAAGATACTTTGAATTTGCGTTAAATCAATCAGTAAAGCCGATACGACAATTAAGTTAATTTTAATCCTACATAAATTAATTAACATTATTAATCAATTTATAATTAATATTTCGTAACTCAAACGAATAGATTATAATTATAATTATAATATTACTATAATTATAATTATAGATTATATAATTATATAATTATAATAATATATAATTAATAGATATTAATAATCTTAACAGAATCTTAACGGTCATTTGTCATCAAAAGGAATTTGCTACGAAAGATTATTTTAACTTAAAATAAAGTTGTTTTAAAATAAAATTGTTTTTTTTTATCAATATGTGAGTTTCTTTTATTAAATGGGCAATTCAAAATAATACAAAAATGATACCTGAAATACATGTTTCTAAACAGACAAACTATAACATAGTACTTTACTATATTGCCCAATCGTTTTTCGACTTCTGAGTCGGATAATATTATAATTTTATGATAAATAATATAAATACGATGTTATTTCAAAAATTCTCGGTGAAACACAAAACCTAAAATAATGTAGTGATAAGATATTTGGAATTTTCTGTAAAATTTCACCGACGTTTGTTTTATTTAGAAAGCTTGGATAGGAGTTCTATCCAAGGAATATCCAACCGTCGCCTTCAAATCATCAATTACAAATCCATTTGGAAAAACGACTCTAATCAATTTGTTGCGGCAATTCGCTTTGGTAAGTTTAGTTTTGATTTAATTCTTTATCAACTGTAGTATTGTTAACTGTTTTTCGATCAATCAATTTTATCACAATTTAAGATAAATTATTGATTTCTTTTATATAAAAAGATAATACATTCCTTATAATTAAAGTATAAACTACTATAAATGATTATGTAATTGAGTTACATCAATTCAAGATTTTACTGCAATTAAATAGTTGAACAACGTTACGTTAATTGTAATGTATAATTATAAATGTATAATTAGTGAAATAAGTATTTGTAATTAATTAGATGAAGATAAAGTGTTTTAAATTGGAAATGAAATTAAAACCGCTAGAATGACAATCTTAAATTTAAATAAAAATAATATAATTTGAAAAGTTTTAAAGTTTTAATAGTTTTTTTAACGTGGCAAATGTGACTATGTCACTTACAAGTTCACTAAAATGACAAAAATAGAAATAAACTTTTTAATTAAGGCATAAGACAACGACGCAGCAACAGAAGATTTTAGTAAAAATGGAACGCAGTAAGCGATTAGTGATGTGGAACATATAATTATCATAGAGGTTGTAGATTTACTTGGTAAGTTTTAAAAATTATGAGTCGTGAATGGAAGTTTGCATTTAAAATATTCCATAGGAAGCATTTTAGTTTACACTTTATGCAATTCAAGGCATGTAAGCGGATTAGATAAACGCAAAATGTGATTAAATTTCTGCATACCCGTGTGTTCTTCACCTACAACTGTAATCTTCTCATTGATTGCAGTGATTTCAGAACGATTATTTAAATTAGTGGGATTCGATATTGAAATGACTCATTGTTGACTCAATAATTTAAATCATTACTGAGAATGCAAAATGATTTAGATTTTTGAGATTGAACAAATGTAGCCATTCTGTGGTTTTCTTCATGTTGAAAAACTTCTTATGAGATTCGTGTTGTCAAGGCATGAAAGCAGGTTAGAGAAACACAAAATTTGATCAAAGTTCCGTATGCGAAAAATAACTCTAATGGTCGTAATGAGTACTTGGACAATTGCGATATTTCGTGTTATAAACGATTTTCTAAACGTTTTCCTGTTTCGAATATTCTATAGTACCTCTACAAACCTACTCGAGTGTTTCAGTCTTGATACCTGCGCTCAAAGTTTTTGACATAATAACGCATTCGACTTTACCATTAGCTAACGATGTGCATCGAATCGTTAGCTAACAGTCTGCAGATTTAAACATTTAATGAGCAAATTGTGTGGCAACCCATTACAGCAGTATTAATGAATACATGTGAGAATTTACATGGGTGAAGTGTTGTATTATTGTTATCTATATCGTATAAAATGCAAGTATTTTACTTGCATTTTACTTGCATATACTTTTAACTGTACTATTGTGATCACTATTGTGATCAATAATAGTACATTGTGATCAATGTACTATTGTTGATCAGCTTGTTGATGTCCCTTGTAGCTTGTGAATTTCGGATTTGCTCGAATGTTTCCTCTGCTATCACGGTACAAGGTAATAACAAAACTTATATTGGTAGACCGAATATCCGCTTGGTCACCGGCTATGCGTACATTGTTGAATCCACGTAATCCTGAATGGTCGTTGTACCATGACCAACAATAGGTAGCACAAATATTCATAAGTTAAAATTGGTCCTTGGAGTTATAAGCTTAAATTATCAGTTATTGTGATTTATAAGTTTAATTAAGGCCGAATTTCAATTCGGCATTTGTAAAAAAATTTAATCGCTTAATAAGCCCTGTAGAGGCAGTAGCTCCAAGTAAATAAAAATTTACTTTTTCAGTTGTCGATAAATTAATTGAACATTCAGTGATCATTTGTCTAATTAACAATTATCTAAACAATTACCTAAAAATGCAGTCTATAAATCACTATAAATCATTAATGCATAGGACTGTTCAGCATAGCGCTAGCACAAATCTTCGAATGCGTTGAATGGAGTTGTTTTAATCTTTTCCTTCCCGAAATGTCTTCTACTTCGTCTAGGTATAATATTTTCGAAGTTCCCATAGGGCAGTGTTAAATCTTCATCGCATCATTTGTTTTTTTCTGATGAGAATAGCTGACTAAATATTTAGGAATATTGTTCTGTTTTAGAGAGCTGATTGTACCGGTTGTTCGCTAGATTGTTTGGAAGAACTCGAGCCTCAGCTATGAGATATGTTAGATTTTTATATTGTCATAGGTTATTCACCTTTCTAGGGTTTTAGTATGGCTGCAATACCAGCGGATGGGATTCGTTGAAGTACTAATTGGCAGAGGACCGTTGCCATTTTGAGACTCATATGAATTGGTCGTTAGCGGCGGAATTGTACAAACTAGCCAGCGTTTCAACAAAGACATAACTCGCGCGGCATCTTGGCAATTCAAGGTAGTGAGGCTTCCACTGTATTACCTCTTTATAGATATCGTCCAAAGGATTATCTTGTCCTATCGCAGTGTGTGATGAAGTCAACTGATTATTATAATGTGTGATCAAGTCAGATGATGCATCCATTACTACAAAATTACATTAATTTATAATTGCATTTTAAAATATATCTCATAAAGTTGAAATAATTATATATTAATAAAATTTAAAAATGTAAAAATTTTGATATTTGAAAATTTTGAAATTTTAAATTTTAATCATTTAAGCGTGCAGAACATAAAAATATAACTTTTTCATATACATTTAAGAAACCTGATATACAGTAATGTCAAAATTCGACAAAAAAAATAATCGTCTTTAGCGTGCCTATAGCGATGTAAAACACTTATTACATCAAAATTCGTGATTTTAAGATTTTAGTTCTAAAATACGTTTAAATCATATAGATGCCATATCCTCATATGCAATAAGTTTATAATGAATCCTTTTAATAAAAATCATATTAGATATCTGGAAAATGAATATTTTGGTGATTTTATTGAATATAGAACACAGTGTTCAATTACTTTTTCATAATCAATTTTTGTTTTGCCAAAAGACGACGATACAGAAATAGATTTAACCGCAAAGTTCCATTTTCCATCTTATTTAAATTCTAGCTTCATCATGATAGACAACAAATTAGCGTTGGAATGATTGGTCTGCCTAATGTTGGAAAGAGCTCTGTGATAAACACTTTGCGGAATAAAAAGGTTTGCAACGTGGCTCCAATTGCAGGTGAAACCAAGGTTTGGCAGTACGTAACATTAATGAAGCGTATATATCTTATTGACTGTCCCGGGATTGTCGTGCAATTAAAAACTGATCTTGATAAGCATGAACATTTAGTACTGAACGGAGCCGTTCGTGTGGAAAATCTTTTAGATCCGGAATCATTTGTACCTGCTCTTCTTGAGAGAGTCAAAGAAGATCACATTTGTAAAACGTATCAGCTTTCTCCCAATAGCTGGACGTGTGCACAGAATTTCTTACCACTTTTAGCAAAACGTCTAGGTAGACTGTCAAAGGTATTCATATTTTCGATGATCAATATTGTATATTGAAATTAGCATGGGAAACCGGACTGCCAAAGTGCGGCACGTACACTTCTAAACGATTATCAACGATCAAAACTCCCGCATTTTTCATTACCTCCAAACTTTTCCGGAGATATCACCAATATTACGGTATAATTTGTTGATAAATTATAAATTATTTTGAAAAATTTTGTGTTTATCAATTTAGTCAAGCTTATCAAACGAGGAAAACAAATTCATTGAGGTAAATTAAATTAAACGTTACAATATATGCTGATCAGTTTGTGCAGCAAAGTGAACAAACAGCTGAAATGGACGTATCTGACGGCGATGACAAGGAAGCTGGAAATGACACATCCACGGTTTAAAATGTTTTTAAATAATGTATAATAAAATTTGATTTTACAGGAAATTCACGAACTACCAGACGACGATAAACAGTACAGGGATACATCAATGGTTTGAATAAATTAAGTCATTTTTGAAATGCAACTACTTTTGATTTTAGAATACCGCAAATGACCAAATCGATAAGGTAAATTGTATGTAAAGCTTATAATCCAAATTTGAATTTAGGCTTTGAAAAATGAAGATGAATAAGAGAAAACAATACCTGTTTCAGGACTTATCAAGTTGATTAAATTCACTGCCAATTATTACAAAACGTTTTTGTAAATAAAATTTGTGGCATTCGTTTATTGTATTACTTTATTAAAGTAATTAGAGCAGGTGTTGCCTGCTCTTTGTAGCCTTAACTTTGCGATAAATAGAAGGAGCCAAATTTATTAATTAAAGCTATTTCAACAAGAAAATCTGTAATAGTCAAAAATAATGACAGAAATTAAAAAGCAATTTAAAATTTTTTAAACTATTTTCTAACCTATAACTATAATGGATATAGAATGAATAATTGCATACACGAGCGAGTATCATCATTTGGTCGGCTTCATCAATTATCCTCGTGTGAATTCTTTAATCCTAGATGCAGCACTGTACACTACAATCAGCGTAGGTGGACCTCATCAGCAGTGAGCCTACGCCTACATTTCGTGTTTCGGTCCTTTAATGATCTGCTGAAATTTTCCTCTGCTGCCTTTCTGTAAAAACAAACGATACAGTTTGTAAGGAAAACATTTCCACTTGTGCAAACTGTACGTTGTTTCCGTCTTTTGTAACAAAAAGACGGAGATTGCACTACAGTTGACGGAAACAACCGACAATCTGTCTTTTGAATCTTCTTGACAGGAAACCGGAATCTGCCAGGTTAATAGAATGAATAATTGCATACACGAGCGAGTATCATCATTTGGTCGGCTTCATCAATTATCCTCGTGTGAATTCTTTAATCCTAGATGCAGCACTGTACACTACAATCAGCGTAGGTGGACCTCATCAGCAGTGAGCCTACGCCTACATTTCGTGTTTCGGTCCTTTAATGATCTGCTGAAATTTTTTCTGCTGCCTTTCTGTAAAAACAAACGATACAGTTTGTAAGGAAAACATTTCCACTTGTGCAAACTGTACGTTGTTTCCGTCTTTTGTAACAAAAAGACGGAGATTGCACTACAGTTGACGGAAACAACCGACAATCTGTCTTTTGAATCTTCTTGACAGGAAACCGGAATCTGCCAGGTTAATAGAATGAATAATTGCATACACGAGCGAGTATCATCATTTGGTCGGCTTCATCAATTATCCTCGTGTGAATTCTTTAATCCTAGATGCAGCACTGTACACTACAATCAGCGTAGGTGGACCTCATCAGCAGTGAGCCTACGCCTACCTTTCGTGTTTCGGTCCTTTAATGATCTGCTGAAATTTTCCTCTGCTGCCTTTCTGTAAAAACAAACGATACAGTTTGTAAGGAAAACATTTCCACTTGTGCAAACTGTACGTTGTTTCCGTCTTTTGTAACAAAATGACGGAGATAGCACTACAGTTGCCGGAAACAACCGACAATCTGTCTTTTGAATCTTCTTGACAGGAAACCGGAATCTGCCAGGTTAATAGAATGAATAATTGCATACACGAGCGAGTATCATCATTTGGTCGGCTTCATCAATTATCCTCGTGTGAATTCTTTAATCCTAGATGCAGCACTGTACACTACAATCAGCGTAGGTGGACCTCATCAGCAGTGAGCCTACGCCTACATTTCGTGTTTCGGTCCTTTAATGATCTGCTGAAATTTTCCTCTGCTGCCTTTCTGTAAAAACAAACGATACAGTTTGTAAGGAAAACATTTCCACTTGTGCAAACTGTACGTTGTTTCCGTCTTTTGTAACAAAAAGACGGAGATAGCACTACAGTTGACGGAAACAACCGACAATCTGTCTTTTGAATTTTCTTGACAGGAAACCGGAATCTGCCAGGTTAATAGAATGAATAATTGCATACACGAGCGAGTATCATCATTTGGTCGGCTTCATAATTATCCTCGTGTGAATTCTTTAATCCTAGATGCAGCACTGTACACTACAATCAGCGTAGGTGGACCTCATCAGCAGTGAGCCTACGCCTACATTTCGTGTTTCGGTCCTTTAATGATCTGCTGAAATTTTCCTCTGCTGCCTTTCTGTAAAAACAAACGATACAGTTTGTAAGGAAAACATTTCCACTTGTGCAAACTGTACGTTGTTTCCGTCTTTTGTAACAAAAAGACGGAGATAGCACTACAGTTGACGGAAACAACCGACAATCTGTCTTTTGAATCTTCTTGACAGGAAACCGGAATCTGCCAGGTTAATAGAATGAATAATTGCATACACGAGCGAGTATCATCATTTGGTCGGCTTCATCAATTATCCTCGTGTGAATTCTTTAATCCTAGATGCAGCACTGTACACTACAATCAGCGTAGGTGGACCTCATCAGCAGTGAGCCTACGCCTACATTTCGTGTTTCGGTCCTTTAATGATCTGCTGAAATTTTCCTCTGCTGCCTTTCTGTAAAAACAAACGATACAGTTTGTAAGGAAAACATTTCCACTTGTGCAAACTGTACGTTGTTTCCGTCTTTTGTAACAAAATGACGGAGATAGCACTACAGTTGCCGGAAACAACCGACAATCTGTCTTTTGAATCTTCTTGACAGGAAACCGGAATCTGCCAGGTTAATAGAATGAATAATTGCATACACGAGCGAGTATTATCATTTGGTCGGCTTCATCAATTATCCTCGTGTGAATTCTTTAATCCTAGATGCAGCACTGTACACTACAATCAGCGTAGGTGGACCTCATCAGCAGTGAGCCTACGCCTACCTTTCGTGTTTCGGTCCTTTAATGATCTGCTGAAATTTTCCTCTGCTGCCTTTCTGTAAAAACAAACGATACTACGCTGATTGTAGTGTACAGTGCTGCATCTAGGATTAAAGAATTCACACGAGGATAATTGATGAAGCCGACCAAATGATGATACTCGCTCGTGTATGCAATTATTCATTCTATTAACCTGGCAGATTCCGGTTTCCTGTCAAGAAGATTCAAAAGACAGATTGTCGGTTGTTTCCGGCAACTGTAGTGCTATCTCCGTCATTTTGTTACAAAAGACGGAAACAACGTACAGTTTGCACAAGTGGAAATGTTTTCCTTACAAACTGTATCGTTTGTTTTTACAGAAAGGCAGCAGAGGAAAATTTCAGCAGATCATTAAAGGACCGAAACACGAAATGTAGGCGTAGGCTCACTGCTGATGAGGTCCACCTACGCTGATTGTAGTGTACAGTGCTGCATCTAGGATTAAAGAATTCACACGAGGATAATTGATGAAGCCGACCATATAATGGATATTTCCCGACGATAGCGGTAACTTAATTAGGAAAAATGATATATTAGCCCTTTCCATTCATCGCAAATTAAAATGAATTTTAAAGAGAATTGGAACAATATGTTTTGAATTACAAATTACCTTGAACGGCAAAAACTTCAAATTTTCGTATTTATGTTTACTTTCTATTAGATTTTAAATGGTTCTGAATTTTGTTATTACGATTTATTCAAATTCAAGTTACAAGAAAAGAAATAAGGCAAATATAAAATATTTTAATGATGCACTAGAAAACCTCTAGTAACATCATAGAGTGCTAAACCAGCACTACGGCTTCACCAAAATAGAATCATTTGCAAAGCACTGGCAAACGCTAGCGCAGGCATATTGTATATCGGCTAACTTCTTTTATGAATATCTCAAAACGAGATTGACACCAATCCGAGTGAATTTTTGTTAGTCATTTTAGACAAACGCGGAAGAACACTAGATGTTTTCTAGTGCATCATTCATATGATTCTTTGATAGAGCCGTATGTTAGTCCTCTGCATCCAGCAGTGGGAGGGAACTGACAATGGAGAGTTAGAGGTTTGTCCTCCCGAACAAGCGATCGAGGCATTCCGATTCCTAAAAATTAACGGCCATAAATATGGGTTCTACATTAACGCGCACAAATGCAACTTGTATACCAACGTTGCGGATTTCGGGAGAGTCAGAATGATTTTACAACGCTGTTGCAACTGTTCCCCGTCTTGGTTCGAACCACTGATGACTGAAATGCTCACTTTCCTTCAAGAATTAAGGGTTACCTGTTCTAATGACGGCGATCCACTGCTTGCTATCCTTTCTATGAAAATCCGAAATAACAGTCTTGGGTTAGATGACCCGACAACGACAACTGCATCTGAATATTCTGCCTCATTGCAGATGTGTGCTACGTATGCAAACAGCCAGCATTGTAACAACCTTGATACAGTTATGATCGAGGCGTGTCAACTACTAAGAGAGCAGCGCCAACTCACAGAAACTGAACGAAGGTCAAGTACATTTAGCCGCTCTTCGCAAAACTTGCAAAGCATGGTTGAGTATGCGACAATACGTAGTGCATCTGCAAGGCTATCTGTCTATCCGTCTGACTAAAACGGCACACGGCTTAGTAATGAGGAGTTTCGCGATGCCATGCTAGCACGATATGGACTAGCGAACCCGGACATCCCGAAATGCTGCCAATGCGGTTTATCGAACACTCTCCGGCACGCCCTCTCTTGCCCGCTCGGAGACTTACCGTCGATGCATCACGACTGCGTTCGCGATATGATTGCCTCAGAGTTGACAAAAGTTTGCCACAATGTTCAGGTCGAACCAATGGTGACTCCTCTCAGAGCTGGCACTAATTTCGAGTGTCCCTCAACGACGACGGAAATATAGGCTCGTTTAGATTTAGCATGCGCGGGTCTTTTCGGAAATAGGACGGAGGAACATTTGTTGACATTTGTGTACAATTAACACGCTCCGTCTAATCTCTTGAAGGAACCGAATGCCAGCTGTGAATACCACGAGCTACGACAGACAAGGAAATACATTGAGCGTGTAACTCAGGTTGAACGGGCCTCTTTTATTCCTGCCATATTTTTTACTCTTGAAGCGAAGGAAAAGAGTGTACTTTTTTCCTCCGTAGGATTGCCTTATTAATAACAGCGAAGAAAATAGTGTCTAGCTACGGAATTGAGCTGAACAGGTTGCGCTCGAAGATCGGGATCAGGCTGGCGAAGATGGTTTCTAGATGCCTCCGAGCGTTGCGCTCGCACGTAATCGCCCAGTCAACCGTGAAGACTAGGATGAATTTACATGGCCTTCTGTTTGTTATAATAATAATGTTCGTAAGTACAAAACATATGTATTCATAAAAAAGCAACATGAAACAAATGCAAAAAAAGACAGATAAACAATAAATAAAATAACAAAATAGGTGAAAAAACCAGAACATTTCTCATCCCGTGCTGAGAAAGGAAGAGCGTAAACAAGAAAAGTTAAACAAGAAACTTCGTCCAACATAAAAAGTTTAAACTGTTGTCTGATTACCACGTTTTCAACAGAATCTAATGATGTTTACACATCATTGATAACAAAAAGTTAAGGAGATTATCCATACATCGATATTTGTAAAATTGTATCAATTAGAAGGAACGAACGGACTAAACAAACGAACTGAACAAACGAACTAAACAAACGAACTGAACAGACCAAACGAACAAACTGAACAAACAGACCTAACGAACGGACTGAACAAACAGACTGAATAAGCGGTTTAAACGAACGAACCTAACAACCGGACTGAATGAAATGACTGAACGAACCAAACGAACGGACTGAACAAAGGGACTAACGAACTGACTGAACGAACGAAACAAATACACTGAACGAATTGAACGAACGGCCTAACGATCGATCTTAACGAACATAATGAACGAACGGACTGAACGAGTGGGCTGAACACATGAATAAAACAAGCGGACTGACAAACGAACTGAACGAACGGACAGAACGAACTAAACGAACTGTACGAACAAAATTAACGAACGGACTGAACAAACAGACCTAACGAACTATTGAACGAACTTTCGGAGAGAACTGACTAAATGAACGGAATGAACCAATGGACCAAACGAACAGACTTAACAAACGGACTGAACAAACAAAATAGACGATCGAACTGAACGAACGAACTTAACGAACAAAACTAACAAATGGACTCTACAAACTGACCTAACGAACTAACTGAACAAATGGACTGAACAAACAGTTTAAATGAATGGCCTAAACATATAGTCTGAATGAACGGACTGAACAAACAAACCTAACGAACGGAGTAAACAAACAGATTGAACGAACGAACTGAACGATTTGACTGAACGAACATACTGAACGAACGGACTGAACGAACTGAATTTGTATGCGGGATTATTTTTAAAATTCATAAAAATTAATGAAATTAAAAATTATCTTTATTAAATGCGTGACCGAGCATTTTTTATTAGATGCATGACAACCAAGCGCTTTTAAGCGCTCGGTTGTCACGCGCATCCGCAATAATTCATATATATTTTTGAGCGATCCTTAATCCGTAAAAGCATTAGCAATAAAAGAACAAACGGATGAGAAATCGTTATTAAAATGAAATATTACAACTTTTTCAGTGGAAACAGTATTTGAATCGAACATAAACAGTCTGTGAGATTAGGTGGTAGAAACAATCTAAACGAGATAACAGACATTTTAAAATTTTAATGTAAATTTTATAAAACTCATATTTAAATGCTAGTTGGACAATGAGTGATATAAAACTATCGTAAATAAAATTATAACGTAGTATTGATACTTTGCTTAGTCGTTGATATACAACGAATAACAAATGTTAGAAAATTAAAATGAATTTTGCCAAAACAAAATCATAGATGACTTGTCTTACATAGCGTAATCACTAGATAACAGCACACACCCTATTACGGAGCGTGTAAATGACATAACAATCAGGCAAATGTACCAAACTTAATCACCAGCGATATAAAAGTTGTACAATTCAGACTTTAATCTAATTTTCAATTGAAGTTTAAAATTATACAAGCAACATAATAACATCAATTATTGAAGTTTTGAACGAGTTATTTTTTCCTTAATGCATTGAGCGATGCTCAATGACAATTTAGGTTTAAAACTTCAACTATGGAACATTAAATGTAAACATGAATTCCATTTATCACTACAAATCATATAAAATACTTCAGATAAACGTTTAATCCCAAATAAAGCATTAAATCTCAAATTTGAAACTCCACATTTAAAGGAATTTAAAGAATGAATTTGCCCCGAAAATATTAAGCGTTGCAAATGCAATTAAACATTTTCTATATAATAACGAGGCATTTCTCAGATTCCTGATTTCTTTGAAACGCTCATAATTAACCATTTGAGTTTTAGAAACTAATGCTTCTGGGATGGCGTACGAAATCCTGTTTATTGTAAATTGAAAGATTTCGAGTAAAAGGAGTTTATGTATAAAACTCTTGTGATTGAATAAATTGGACAAAAGGTTTCTTCAATTATTTTAATAAATTACTTATTTTTAATGCTTTGAATGCAGTACAAAATATTAATAATAAAAAATAATAAATGGATTTATTATTTAATACCAAAATTTAAAGTTATATTTAAAAACATATAAATGGTAGAAATGACTATTAATAGGTGATCAACAAAGCTCAAATGAAGGCGGATATATATAAGAGAGAGCAGGTGGTCACTTACACGCCTTTCATTCAAAAAAATCTTCAAATTAGAAACGCCTCTTCTAAAAAAGGGCACAAGTGATATCTTCTATCTCTCTTGTGAGTGCATATTCTTACATTCTTCATTTAAACCCCAACGATTAATTTCTAATTTCTTCATTTTCAGCGATTTTGAATACAGCAGACGATATGCTGATTCTTCGTTCTACTCAAAAGTATCTTCGTGCATCCACACGCATACGATTGTCGAACGATCTGATAGAAAACATTTAATGCCTACATATCTGAAATGTTAAACGTTTGAAGACTCGAGTAAAAGGAAACATCGATTCTTCTTAAGAAAATCTTCTAACTTCTGTTTCAGCATCAATTCGATTTGGATTTCATACATACGTGATGATATATATCTGCTGCATTTGCAAACATTTAGTCCACTTGTTAATTTACCAGCTTATCTGTAGCCATCGTAACGATCCCCACCGTGAGAATCTTGTTGAAAAAGGGTAGCAAATAAAAAATCACGATTAGAAGCAGCACTTACGATAACGCTTTTCCTCGTAATATGACCGAGAACGACTTCGTGATCGACTTCTTGAGTAATTATCGTAATGATTATATGATGGAGATCTTCTATAGCGGGAGTATGCTGACGATCTATGATCCTCGTATGGATTTCCACCATGTGAATTTCCACCGTCACCATATCCACCGTATGAAGGGTACGAATCGTGGTAATATCCTCCTCTATGATAACTACTTCTAAAAATTTATAACATATCAAAATAAGACAACATAATTAAAATATAATAATCGACAGCATAATTGAAATATCGTAATCGTAACTAAATTCGTTTTTAAAAATTTGTATTTATATAAGAGCTAAATACAAATTTATATGTGTTTGACGCATTATTATATAATTAATATATTATGATTATTATGATATATTATAGGCGTGATTATAATATATTATAATATATTATATAGGCGTTAAACATGAAAAGCGTCACTGTTTGAACAAACGATGCATAAAAGTAAACTATTTATCGTACAATTATTATATTAAATTATTATATAATTTAAAGGGTAGGAGCAGTAACTAGCTGCTCCTACCTTTCAAAAGGTAGGACTGTTGTCAGCTTGAGATGATGTTTTTGATATTGCTATTTGCAGCGTCTATAATTTTTAAGCGTTTAAAGTTAAAATGAAACCAGTTGTAATAATTTAATGAGTGATTAAAATATATTTTAGTTTATATCATTAATGAATAACTAATGTATTTTAAATTAGTTAAAATTTGGAACGGGATTGTTGTTAAAACAATCGGAGTAATGCTCCGATTTTATTGTTTTAATTTGGAATTTTGAATGAATAAAGCACTAATTATTTATTTTCTATAATTAGCTAACTGCTCCTACATTTTGAAAGGTAGGAGCAGTTAAAAATTATAGACGCTGCAAATAGCAATATCAAAAACATCATCTCAAGCTGACAACAGTCCAAAATTTCTAATTAACAATTTGTTTAAAAAATTGTTAATTAAACATATTTCGTAAAATTTTAATAAACATTTACAGAAGAGATAATTTTAAAAAAATATGTTTAAAATTTATAAAAACATTACTTTTTACATAGAAAACAGATTCGGTCCTTAAATGGTCAACAAAATAATCATATAAACAGTTAAATTATTTATTGAAAATAATAAAATACTACCTTCTTAAATTGAGTCATTATTTGGTGACGAATAGATCTTTTTTTTGAAATAGAACAAATCATTCGCAGTTTTCATTTTTAACAAGCATACGGCTAATACTGCAATGTAATTAATACATTTAGTTAGTAATTGAGCATTCCCAATGTTAAAATTAAGAATTTAATTGACAAAAATGAAATTTAGAATTTTAAAAAAGCTAAAATCATTAGGTAATACAAACTGAAATCAATTTGAGTAAAGCATAAGTGCGCCTATACAGTGGGATTTAATAATCAGTTAATTTCACATCAGTTGTACAGTATGGTACATGACTTACAGTGTTGGTTTGCCTAGATATATTCCTGGCGTTGGTGTATGAGGTCTTTTTGTGATAGAAAAATCAATACGAATTTTGTGTCCGTCGATTTCTTTGCCACTTAGAGCATCTTTTGCTGCGATTGCGTCTTCTATATTTTCGAAATAAATAAATGAAAACCCTCGCGATCGACCAGTCTATAGAAAAAAAACAAAAATAAGCGTCAACAGACTTTATTAAAGATATTACTTTTCGATCGTGAACAATTTGCATTTCAGATATACGCCCATATTTAGAAAACACATCACGAAGATCACGTTCTTGTGTGTCTAAACTCAATCCAAAAATACCAAGAACACGACTTGGTTCAGGGTTATCGCGATCACCAACATGCCTTTTTCTTGTTGAAAATGGAGAACGCGTTGTAGATCTACGTGATACAAAATAATATTAATAATAATAATATTATATTAATATTAATAATAAATTAATATTAATAATAATATTAATCTAATATTATAAACAGATAATCATATATTTAAATAAATAATAAAAGTTAAATTTTATTTATTATGACATATTATATTTTGATTGTTTACTTACTACAATGAGAAATGGCTCAAAGAAACTATATTAATAATTAATTTTTATATTAAATATAATTATTTGAATTAAAATAATTAAAATTTATTTAATTAAAGATGATTAATTATTATTATTTTAAACTACATAAATTAAATTGATTTCATTAATTTGTTAATCTACATCAATTTCTTTGATTTCATTCTTATTGTTAAAGTTTACTGTCTTTTCTATCTTTATTAAGATACCAATTCTTAGCACTCTGCTATAATGACCATAAAAATATGGATTCCTTGTAGCTGTTGACTAGTTGACATGTGAATTAAGACACTGTTAAACACTTTGCAATGTTAATTTTGTCCACTGCCACAGTTGACAAAATCAGACTTGATAAAAATACATTTGATTCTATAAACCGTAAAAATTTTCAACAACTATCTATTGAAACTCGATGGTTCTTTCATCCATTGATTTAAGCATGTGTTATATCCTCAATCTGTACGGATCCTCAACAGATGCAATATTCAAAAGCCATTTTTCAAAGTAATGGAATTCTTTAAAATGATTCGCTGATCCCTTTTCTTTTCAGTTTATTTCTGGCATATCTACCAGCACATATAAAGAATGTGAGAGCATCTTGTATTTCGTGTGCAGAAAAACTTGCAATTGTTTCAACAAGTATTATTTCCGAAGTATTTATAATTTTCTCCAGGATATTGTCGCTGAAATGGACCTAATATAAACCGTTATAAAATAAAAAAAGGGTTTGAGCAAAGGGCGATGATCTAACTCGGATTCTTTCACTATTAGTTTCGATCAAAAGTGTTTTGATACAGCGCTTAAATTCTTTTGCTTAATGCCAGCTAATAGAATCCGCTATAGATATTCAGTCATGTGGTCTAATCTTACCAATTAATTTAGGCAGAACTGACCAAATAAAATTTTTCACGGTCTAGAATAGTGTCGTCTTCAAAATTAACATCACTTGTAAGAAAAATTGCTATTTTTTTCGAACTTAGAGATCGATTATGTCTACCAGCAACTTCTGCTTTCTTGCAGTACAAATTGGCACTAACAACTCCTTAAAAATCGAGCGCATCATTACCTTTTAAGAAATCGTTAGTACTGCGCTGTTTTCTAGATGGTTAGCATCAAAAATTCTTTCTTAATCCATTAGTATGTCGTAGACTTATTATTATTGCAAATGTGGATATTGTGAAGCCTGTTATGATCTGTTCCATATTGTGCCACATGACTTTGAAGACTCAAAAAAGCTCAGGTCCATCTCAGGATCTTTGTGGCGAATACTTTCTAATTCTGTATAGACTGCTTCTGTTGATTATCCCCATCGCTCGTAACGCCAATGGGATTATAAAACAAAACTATAATCCAATATATTAAATATTAGATTAAATATTACTGCTAGATTATATTAGCATTAAATATTTTAATATTTAATATTAAGTTAATGTTAATTAAATATTCAATCAATATTTATTAAATACTAATTTAGTATAATCAGACAAATTGTCTTAATCAATTAATATTTCTAAAATTTTCATGTTGTAAGAATAAAATATGTAAGTAAATATCTACATACTTCCAATAAATACATAATACATCAAATAATTCAACGAGTATAATTTAAAAGAAGCAATTGAATTAATTACTAATGAATATCCCTGACAAAAATCCTTAACAAATACAGTTTAATTATAAAAATTGAAGTACCTTCGTCCGTACCGACGTCGTGATCGACTTCTTGAACGAATTGCATGATATTTTGAGCTGTCTGAGTGACTACGAGATCTGTGTCTACGAGAATTCTTTAAATCAAATAAAACATTAAAATGCAAATATATAAAACTTGTTGATTTCAAAACAACTTACGTCTACATAGTCCTTTTGATACATGTCATCATACGATTCATGTTTAGAACGTGATCGATGCTTCCTTGATTCCAATTTCGATTGGCTATTGTAATACTAAAGAAGTAAAACACTAGAAAGAATAATATCAAATCATTAAATACCCTGCTAGACATCCCAATTATGTGTTTCTCAAAACGATCTCTTGTACAATAATTAATCTAGAAATGAACAAAATCGTAGAATTTTCAAAATTTAATTAATTTAATTAATTTCTTTAATTCAATGGACAATTTAATCATACAATTAAATTAAATCAAAATTTGTTAAAAAGAAATAAAATTTTCTTGACACGAATAGAAAATATATAAAAATACATTAAAACTCATAACAGTAATTAACATTAAATCTATCTTTTAGTATTGGTGAACCTCACCGGGTGCTAATACAACATTAGCATAACACGTTTCGATAATTTTACTGTTAAGTAAAGATCACTATATTCCAATTATTTTTAGTTCACGGAATTAATGATTAATTAATGATTTCAAATACATCGAAATCATTTCTGATATAAAAAATATGAAAAAAGGCATTTGTAAGGTATGTAGTCTTTAACTCGGAAGAATTGAGTCTTTAATTCAAAAAATCTATTTTGTTATCTATTAAAATCTTTAATTCGAAAATTCGCACGTTTCTCGACATCACATATTAAATGTAAAAACTCAGTTCCTTAAACGCAAGGAATGTGAATCAAACTATGATTAGGATGGAAGATAATTATACTACTAATAATTATGCAATTTATAAATTGTATTCAGTCAATCTGAGTACAAATACAAAAAAATCATAAAAAAAGCTAAATAAAATATCTAGAAGAAATGTGTGATATGTAACCAAACTATGTTGCAGAGTATCGATTTTAGTACGCTTTATACAAATCCAGATTTATTAGATATTAAAGAAACGTTAGTAAAATTAATAAATCTAATATTCGGAAAAAGATATACATATATATGTTATAATAATTATAACGCCTATCTAACAAAAATTAAACCATCAAATAAATATAAATATATGGATAAAATTGAATTAATAGAATCCTTAAATATTTTAATAAATTGAAATTATTTAAAAGTAGAGACATCTATATTTAGACAAGTAAAATATGTTCCAATGGGAGGTAATAGTAGTCCAATTATAGCTGATTAGTTTTTAAGCTTTATAGAATATGAATTTGTTCATAACTGTGTAAAAACTAAATCTAAACAATATAAATATATGAAATATATGTTTCGATATATTGATGATATATGTGTATTTAATTCTAGCAATTTTTATTCAATTAGTGAACAAATTTATCCAGAAAGCCTTATTCTTAACAAAACCAATATTAATGATAAAGAAGGTGTATATCTTAGATATGAACATTAAATTAACATTAACTAAAACTACTATTAATTTATATCGTAAAGATGACATTTAAATTTACAAGAAACATATTTTTGCATGAGCATTCATGCATACCATATAATATAAAATATAATACATTAAATAATGAAATTTTAAGAATTGCAACAATATGTAATGATATTGGCTTTCTTCAAAATCATTTAAATTACATATGAACATCGGCTCTTTGAAATTTTATGTAATTTTGGATTCTAATATAGTTTTATTATCTGATTCTAATAATTTAATATTAGTTAAATAATTTAATATTAGTTATAATAATTTAATATTAGTTAATATTAGATTAATTTAATCTTTCCTTTTAATAATAATTTTCTTTTTAATTTTATCCAAATTATAATTTAAAAAAATTTAATAATTTAATTCAATTAAAATTATCCAATTTCTTCGCATAAAAATAAAGAATAGAGGTCCCTTATTCATTTTGTGTCTGCCCATAATAGATAGCATTAACCTTTCCGGGTAAAACGCTATCTACTGGATGATACTGTGCTCATTCGATATTATTTTGGTTGATTTTCATTATTTGAAAGACATTAAATAATGAAATTTTAAGAATTGCAACAATATGTAATGATATTGGCTTTTTTCGAAATCATTTAAATAATTTAATAGATTCATATTTTAAACTAGATTACTAAAAAATACCGTCAGACATAAAATAGTAAAATATATAAATCAACACAATAATATAAAGAATAAATTTAAACTCTTAAGTGACATATTTTTATGGATAATAAATAATATATTATTTATTGAATGATTTGTTCTTTTTCAAAAAAAGATATATTCGTCACCAAATAATGACTTAATTTAAGAAGATAATAATTCAATCAACAGGTAGTATTTTATTATTTTCTTCAATAAATAATTTAACTGTTTATATGATTATTTTGTTGACCATTTAAGGACCGAATCTTTTTTAAATTTAAAATAAACATATTTTTGCATGAGCATACATGTATACCATATAATATAAAATATAATACATTAAATAATGAAATTTTAACATGTATACCATATAATATTAATATATTAATTCGTCTAAATTAATTTTAATTTTATTAAATAATAAAATGTAATAATCAAAAATGAGATTTTTTATAATTAAAATTAAGTTAAAATAAATATTGAAATTTAAAATAATCTTCATTTTTATGAATTATTAAAATAACAGAAGTTGTGGAACTGCTATGCTATCAGGTTTCGGCTTCTAACTCCTCTACTCAACATAGCAGCAGGGCCAAATACATGCTAATGATGTATTTCCTCTGAAATAACTATCTAGTATCTTATTCTAATACAAAGTATATTATTTATTATCCATCCATAAACATTTGCCACATAAGAGTTTAAATTTATTCTTTATATTATTGTGTTGATTTATATATTTTACTATTTTCTGCTTGATGTTATTTTTATAGTAACCTAGTTTAAAATATGTATCTATTAAATTATTTAAATGATTTTGAAGAAAGCCAATATCATTACATATTGTTGCAATTCTTAAAATTTCATTATTTAATGTATTATATTTTATATTATATGGTATGCATGAATGCTCATTCAAAAATATGTGTCATCACAATCGAATGAAAATTGTCATCCTTATCAGGATTGTGCATAGGATAGATGATAGATAAACAAGAGCAAATCCGCAGGCACAAATGTCTTTTGATTTTTAAGCATAATCTATTAGAAACTTAATAAAAAATTAATTTGAAAGAAATGTTAAATAAAATTAATATTTCAGTTATTTTATTAAGAATATTAAAAGAATAAAAATATATAATATTCAAAACTATAATATAAATGTAATATAATATGTTTATATTATAATATAAATTAAGGAAGAAGAATTTCAGAAAAACCATTTCAGATCGTTTTTCTTATTTTCATTATAACCCTACCAATACCAAATGACGCATGCTGTCTTGTTCAAATCTCGCCAACTTCTATAAATAATTCAGCTTCTCAAAATAATTTATCCTCTGTATGGCTAAAACAAGATTGCGCAACATCTATCCATCATTCATACAAAAATAAAACTCTCTAAGCAAAATAAAGATACAGTCAGATCATTGTAGAGCCGCCTGAAAACATACCCTTACAAGCACAATCTAAGATATCAATTCGAATTACAATAAAAAAAAGATTAATTTGTAGGTGACAAATGTGTGCCGGCGAATGCTTACATGACCACAACAACGAACAAAAATCCAAGTTATGTGTCGAGAAGGTGGGGAGGAGAATGTAATTGAATGTGATAATGAAGAGCGCGCCGGACGTCGAGAGGGAGCTGATTCCAGGCGAATGGAGCGGCAACAAGGAAGGACCGGATACCGTAGTTGTTAGAGAAATTGGGACCGTCATGGCTGTATAATGGTGTGCTCGGATGTGCTGAGTAAACAACAGTCCAAGATTTCTTACGAAATACGTTATTAATTTAAAACGGCGTTGCTTGATAGACTGCTTTGATTCACGACTTTAAGACATCATGTCACTTCTAGACGATCACTTTAGCATCGAATTAATGGAGTTGTCAGCAACACTCATAAATAGAATGAAGTACCCACTAGTCGTTTTGGTTGCCTGTATGACAT
This sequence comes from Pomphorhynchus laevis, assembly GCA_012934845.2. Lineage (NCBI taxonomy): Eukaryota > Metazoa > Acanthocephala > Palaeacanthocephala > Echinorhynchida > Pomphorhynchidae > Pomphorhynchus > Pomphorhynchus laevis. The sequence goes on along the minus strand of WNNJ02001347.1, from coordinate 110,038 downwards.
TGCAAATGAATACATTTCCGACACTTTGCTTAATTGTCTGAGGCTTGCCAGATCTAGTAGATCTGGCAAGCAGATCTACTAGATCTGAATGATGTAAAATCTACTCGATTTTACATCATTTGGATGAGTATTGGAATTTTACAAATTCATAGCACGGTTTTCATTCCAAGCGGTTGTCTTACTAACCTGTTGCCAGCCCGTGAATTATGAACTAAGACAACTAGTTCAGGTAAATTCGTCAACGTTATCTGTTTAGATTTTTCAAAGGCATTCGATAGGGTTCCGCACTCATGTCTAATTAATTTCTTATCTCACTATGGTGTTCCTTGTACCATATGCAATTAGGTTAGGGAATTCCTTAGTCGACGTTTCTACAGAGTTAGTGTAGGTAGCCACGTGTCCACTATAAGATATGTAAATTGTGGAATCTCTCAGGGTACTGCATTGGGTCCTCTTTTTTATCAAATTTCTCAATGACATATTATTACGTATCCAAAACCCATGCTTAGCCTTTGCCGATGATGTAAAACTATATTGCACTAGAGATAGTAAACTGGACGCTAAACTGTTGCAGAACGATCTTGACCGCATTTATTAATGGAGTGAAACAACGCAGATGAAGTTAAATATAAGTTAATGCATATGTATGAGGTTAGGTAGTATTGGAATCGATCATAATTACCACATTAGAGGAGAAATACTTACTATTGTGTCGGAACAAAAGGATTTGGGTGTAATAATAGACAAGACACTAAAAATACGTTTGAATACTGACTTTGATCGCGGTAAAGCAGTTCGAGCCTTATATTGTGAAACCTTTTGTCTTCAAACTCCTTTTAGTTATTTGGTTCGTCCACATCTTGAATATTGCATACAAGCTGTTTTTCCATGTACTAAAAAAGAAATTACTGATCTTAAATCAGTGCTTCGTCGTGGGTATCAAATTTGCTTTCATAATTCGTATCCACATGAAGACAGGTTATCCTTGCTAGGTTTATGTTCAATGAGACAAAGACTACTGCATATTGATTTCTCGGCATTGTGGGCATTTGCCAAATCATTTGAAGGATATTCCACAAATGTTATGAAGTTTAGAACTACAAATTGTCGTGGACATCGCCTAATCCTCTATAAATTTTCTTAAATACTTACTTTATTTTTTTAAATACTGACTTTGATCGCAGTAGGCAGTTCGAGCCTTTTATTGCATCAAAAATTGCTTCTCGAGAATGAATCCTTTTGTCTTCAAACTCCTTTTTGTTCTTTGGTTCGTCCACATCGTGAATATTGCATTCAAGCTGTTTTCCATGTATTAAAAAAACGGATCGTGATTCAGTGCTTCGTCGCGGGTCTCAAATTTGCTTTAATAATTCGCATTCGTATGATGACATATGGATATCCTTGCTAGGTTTATCTTCATTGAGACAAAGACTACTGTATCTTGATCTCTTGTCAATATGGACAGTTGTCAAATCCTTTAATAATACAAATTTATTTAACGTGACAAATTAATGCCAGCTGCACGCTTACATGACCATGAACAAAAAATGAAAAAGTCAAGCATGATGAATTGTTTAAATGCGGATTTGGCGTTTGAAGCACGGCAGGGAGGTTGATTGGCGTATATAAATGGGCAGATGAATCCACGATAGAGGAGCAGCCAACAGGAAGGAGCGGAGTCCAAAGGAAGTAGAGTAGTTTGAGATAAATAAATGAAGGTAATTACAGGAACGCAAGGAACAGTAAACATGACGTGAATTATAAAGAAAAAGAAGGTTGAGAAATGAAAGGGTATGAAAAGTTACAAGCCGGGAAGCAACGAGAAGACGAATTTGAACACGACAATAAATTGTAGGAAAATCGAGAGAAGCAAGATAATGAGATGTATGATCAAAATGACGAAGATGGAGGAGAATTCAGACGGCTGCATTGACAATGCGTTGTAGTTGAATAACAGTGGATTTAGGTGAGTTGAAAAATACACAAAGACAGTTATCAAGTCTAAAATCCGTATCCGCACCCTTATCGACTTCCGTTCTTGTATGTCTCTTCTATCATTGCCTATTTTCCGTAAAATCGATTACTGCCTCAGCCTTTTCGCAAATTCTCCAAAATCCATCATCATACCCCTACAACGCATAATCAACTCCGCCGTTCGAGTGCTCTTTCGTCTCCGTAGATCCAACCACACATCCAAATATCTTGCCCAACTCTCCTGGCTCACCATCCACATCCGCAGCAAATTTCGCCTTCTTCTCGTAACTTTTCGTCTCCAGGCTGTCGGCTCCCCATCGTTCATCAACCTTCCTTTCTTATACGAAACTTGCCCCACCTCACTATCGCTGCGTAACCGTCATACCCTCTTACTCCACGTTCCCAATTACTCCAACAACTATGGTCTCCGATCCCTCCACGTCGCCGCCTCATTCGCCTTGAATCAACTCCCTCTCGACGTCCGCCGCGCTCCCTCTTTTATCACATTCAAACACCTCATCAGTTCATACCTTCTCGACACATGATTTACATTTTTGTTTTGTTGTGGTCATGTAAGCGTTCGCTAGCCCGCATTTGCCACGTTAAAATAAACCTTTTTTAAGTCTAGAGAAAAGGAAAGAGGATATGAGAGTCATACATGAAGGGACATCAATTAATCTACGAACTTGACGAAGGTTGCGGAGTATCAAGGTAGATGAGCGTACTTGATCTCTAACGAAAAGTTTAAGTGAAAGTCGATTGTCGAAATGGAAGATTAGGAAAACGAGATTATCAACGATAGGAAGAATTGTAGAATTTAATGATACGGAGGGAGGTTCGAAGCCAAGGTATCGATATAGGATCCACATAATTTTGGATTTATAGGATTCAGAGAAAGAAGAAGGGAAGAAAGATGATTGGAAATTGAGACAAGACAGTCGGAAGCAGAAACACTTAGATCGTGAATACGATAAGCAGGTATATAATAGAGGTTGCTCAGTTATTCTAGCTAATGTGCCCGAGTCTATCTTCGAGAATGCGCAAGCACGACTGAATGACGACATTCAGAGTTTGAGGTCTATTCTGGCACATGTACTTGGCTCCTGTGACATTGAGACAGTCCAAAAAGTTAAACTTATCGCTCTTTTCCGTCTAGGTAAGCGTAATGCTTTAAATAATAAACCCCGACTACTCAAAGCTGTCTTCCATAACCAACTTCATGCTACCTTAATGTTGAGAAACTCGTTCCGTCTCAAAGGGTCTAATATTCGACTGCTGAAAGATCTTGATGTATCAGAACGAAAAAAATTATCGAAGGTTAAAAAAGAACTATCATCTCGTGTTGCTAAAGGAGAAACAAATCTCTATGTGAAAAATTTTCAGATTGTGAAGCGACGCACTTGGCTGAGTTGGAGCCCACTAGTCATGTCGCCTCGCGTGCATTCTGTAATCGAAACGGGCTCGTCTACTCTGCCTATCAGAGTCTAAATGGTTTAGCGTCCGGGTTATTTGGATGTGTAAGGGGTGATAGGAATACTCCCAGAGGTATGTTGGGGCATTGTGAAATACTCCATGGTAATGTTCGCAGTCTTATATCGAAGATAGATGAACTGAGATATAGAGTTCAGTTAATTCGTCCTAAATTACTCGCTATCACAGAATCATGGATATATAGTGATATTATTGATAATGAAGTCTCCATCCCTGGTTATCTGGTTTTCCGCAGTGATCGTAAAAGTGGAAGAGGTGGAGGTGTTATTCTTTATGTGAGCAACGATGTGAAAGTAACTATTCTTAGCACTTCTTCTTCTAATAAAGTCGAAAGTTTGTGGTGTCGGGTAAAATTCATGCATACCGCTCCGCTTGTTCTGGGGGTAGTATATCGTTCACCCTTGGCCGCCACAGATAAACTGATTGGGGAAGTAGAACTTTATTCTAAAGGTACCTCCAATGTTTTAATACTTGGTGACTTGAATATGCCTTCGGTTGATTGGAATTCGTATACGGCTTTTCCTACTTGTGACCATGCTTCCTATGACCTTCTGGAGTGTATCATCTATTGTGGTTTAACTCAGCATGTTCAAAATTACACTCGTTTTGCTAGTGACAGTAGATCTCTATTAGATGTATGTTTATCTTCGAACAGTGAGATTATTAACGCTATCCGTTATGATGCCCCGATCGGTATGTCTGATCATTGCGTATTGATCATTAGGTTAAGGTTTCAAGAAGATACTCGAGGTCCGCGTGAAAATCAAGTGGTTAATGCTTTCAAAACCAACACAGGTGCAATTAAGTCAATACTTTCAACAGCTACCTGGCGAGATCCCGCTGTTGTTGGAGTACACGGCGCGTGGAATTACTTTCAGAGAACCTTAGAGTCGCTGCTTATTTTATTCTCTCCACTTAGAAGCAGGACACGTCGAAAAGATTCTCCCTGGTTCGATTCTGAGTTACGTTCAGCATTGAGGACTCGTAATTTGATCTTCAATCGCTACAAAGTTGGGGAGTGTAGTTATGATGTTTTTAAACAGGCAAGAAATTTATTCAATTCATTGAAGAGAAAGAAGCGGTGTGCATTTGAGAATGCATTAGCTAACAAGTATAAATACGATTTAAAGGTTCTTTTTCAGTACCTATCAAGCAGGGGAGCTGTTGATTCTTCGATTTGTCACTACTTCTATGACATTTCTGAGAATGACCTAGCTGAAGAGTTTGCGGCACACTATTGCACTTCAGTAGAGCCCGCAAATGAACATCAAACTTTTTGTATGGAATCTAGTGTGCTGAAGACTTACTCTGACACGTGTCTTGAGTTGGACCTTGACAATTTGATAACGCCAGCTAAAGTCTATTCCGAATTACGCCGTCTAAAAGCAAATAATTCAAGAGGTTGTGACTTACTACCTTCTGTTTATCTGCGCAGATTAGCAGGCTCAATTTGCGTTCCTCTCTGTGCAATTTTTCGCCAGTCAATCTTGGAAATATCTCTTCCTAATGTGTGGAAGCAGTCAATTGTTCTTCCCTACTTCAAAAAGGGAGATCGCTCTTCCGTCGAGAATTATAGGCCGGTGAGCATTACCTGCATTTGCTGTAGAGTGTTGGAGAGGTTTGTGCATCGCTACATGGTTGAGTTTTTTCGTGTAGGAAAAATTTTAGTCCCTAATCAGCACGGATTTCGGGAGGGTTATTCAACTGTTTCAAATTTGCTTGATGCTCATCTTGATTGGACAGCGAATAAGACACATTATATCGATACAGACATTATATTCTTCGACTTTTCTAAAGCTTTTGATAGAGTAGATCATGGTCTACTTCTTCAGAAACTTGTCAATACTGGACTCCCAAACATAATAGTTGATTGGATTAGAGAATTTCTTCGTGATCGTTGCTTTCGAGTACTTGTCGATTGGTCATTGTCTGTGTCTAGAGAATGTCATATTGGAGTACCTTAAGGTTCAGTTTTGGGTCCGCTTTTATTCAGCATTTATGTTAACGATTTGCCTGGGTGCATTCGCTCTCGATCATGTTTGTATGCAGATGACTTAAAAATATGGCGGCCCATTCATTCATGTGAGGATGTTGATAATTTGCAAACTGACATAGATAATTTGGAGTTGTGGGCGGCGTTAAACAAGCTTGTGATAAATGTTTCGAAATGCAAACACATGCGTATTATTGGTAATGCTCGCAAGCAACTAACATCAGCTTGTTACACATATAAGGACTGTATTATGGAAAGTGTCGATAGTTACAAAGATTTAGGAGTATGGGTTACCTCTAATTTATCAACCAAAAAGCACACTGATCAAGCTTGTGCCAACTCCAATAAAATGATAGGTATGATTCGACGCGCGTTTGTTCGCGTTAATCCGACTGCTCTTCGGCCTCTGATTTTAGCACATGTATTGAGTAGACTTTTATATGCAGCTCCGGTTGTATACCCACGTACTGTGCATGAACATAAGAAATCAGAGAGGGTACTTCGCAGGGCAACAAAGCTAGCACCAACGTTGGCGTCGCTGCCTTATGAAGACAGACTGAGATCATTAGGACTTGAGACCGTCACATGGACCCGTCGGTACATGGATATGTGCCTTGTTTGGCATTTATTCCAACGTCCTCATCACCCTCTTCGGAGTAGGGTTCAACTACGTTGTTCAAATGTTCTTCGCGGTCATTCTTTAACTATTCGAAGAAACAGAGTACAGAAATTGGGCGCGATGCAATTTGATAGAAGAATTGTTGAGCTGTGGAACAACCTTGATGCAGACACCGTTGGATGCAGTTCACTTAGTGCTTTTAAAATAAGACTACGAATGGATCAAGCAATGTTTCGTGTTGCATTTCCTTATTTTAAAAACTAATTAATTTATTTACGAACTTATTGTGAGCCAGCTATTTGAGCTAATGCTCGTATGTTGTTGAATGTATAATAATAATAATAATAATGTGCATGAGCATAGATGATAATGTCATCAGAATACTGCATAACATGGAAGTTAGATTTATGAGAAATCGAAGACAAATCACCGAGAAGAAGAGAGAAATTCATAGGGCCTAATACTGAGCCTTGTTGAACACCGGACGGGATGGAAGAAGGATGCGAGAAAGAATAGTTAGAATAGACGCGAAATGTACGGTTTGATAGATGTGAAGAAAACCAAGCTACAGTGAGTAAAGAGAAGTCATTATCATGACGAAGGCGATGAAGAATCGAGTGATCAACGATGTCAAAAGCAAACGATACATCAAGATAAACTGTGACACTACATAATTTATGATAAGGTGATATGAGGAAGTCGTTATAAACTTTAAGACATGCAATTTCGGTAGAGTGATTAGAACGAAAAGCGGCTTGAAATGGTGGAAATAAGTTGGAGGAAAATAGATATGTATTAACTTGCTTGAGAACGAGACGCTCTAGAAGTTTAGAGATGGTTAGGAGAAGTGAGATTGGACGGTACGAAGATGGTATTGACGAGTCGAGAGATTGTTTTTGATAAGAGGACGAACAGTTGCGCATTTCCAGATGTAAGGAAATGTACGGCTACGGATGGACAAGTTGAACAATGTGGTTAGGAAGAGTGAGATAGAGGAGCAGATATTATTAAGCAAGTGAGTGGGAATTGGGTCAGAAGGAGAGGTTTTATTAGGTAATGACAGCAGAACCGAAGAAACTTCATCAGCCGAAACAGGGAAGAAGGTGGAATAGCTCTGGGAGGGAAGTATTTAAAGAGAAGAGTGGGTACAAGGGGGCTACGGGTAGTAGGGAAAGTAAATTAGATAGCTTAGTTTGTAGATAAGAAGAAAATTCATCAGGATTTATATTACAAGGGGTAGATGATCGTGAAAGAATTGAGTTTAAGATTTTCCAATGAGATTTAAAGTTGGAAGATGACTCGAGTTGATTTCGCTAAAAGAGAGTACGTTTAGTACGTATAAGAATGAGATATGAACGGCATAGAGAAAAGTAGGAATCACGGAGATTTGGAGGGAGTGAGTTGGGTGAACGTTTAAGAAAGCGTTTATACATACGAAAAGAGTGACGGAGTCGACGCTTAGAAAGACTACATTCAGAATCGAACCAGGGAGCATGGCGCAAGCGCTGAGAGCGTCGGAGTCGACTAGGCAGAAGGTTATTGAGGATCGACGTAAGTTCAGGATCAAACAGAATGCAGAGATCATCGGGAGAGAGATAGTTAAGAAGAAGTGAAAAGAGTGAAGAATTGAGTAAGGCTGTGCAGAGAACAGGGATATCGAGAAGCTTCCAGGGTCGACTTGGTGTAGATAATGGTAAAGGCGGAGAAGGAGGATGGGGACGAGTACGAGTAAGAGTGACAAGGAAATGATCGGACAAAACAGGATCAGTAATTGACAAGGAGGTATAGTCATTGAAGCAGTTAGGAACAACAATGATGTCGAGAGCACCGCCGAGAATATGAGTTGGGCTTGTTGAAAGTAATTTATAGTTAAAATCAGAAAAAAGATTAGTTAAAGTGATAGTCAGGGTCAGCGGGGCGATCAAGATTTATGTTAAAGTCACCGAGAACAAATGGAGGAGTATAATACAATGAATAGTGAGAGAGATCTGCAAGCTCGCCAACGAACATAAGTGTGGGGGCAGCTGAGCCTGGACGGTATGCAATCACAAGTTCAAGAGGGAAAGGAGTTGACGATCTGCATGTTAGTAATTCGAAAGAAGTGCAACGGATATTAGCATTAATTTTAGGTAGAGACGTTGAGTGACGAGCAATAGCAACGATACCACCATGGTTAGAAGCAGTAGATGTGGAAGAGATAATTGAACGAGCTGATTCAACTAAATAACAACAAGAGCGACATAGACAACGAATGGCAAGATCGTCAGAGTCAGTGTGCCAGGATTCGGAAATGCAGAGAATATCGATAGATAATTGATCGAAGATATCAAGGATCGGGTCAGCTTTATGAAGAATGGAGCGAGTTTTAAAAAGACTAAGACGAAAAGTATGTTCAAGAGCGAGATCGACTAGCAAAGAAGACTGGGGAGAGAGACGGGACGCCATCGGATTTTTGGCCTCGTGCATAGGGCGTGAACATTTCTGTTGATTTTACGGATTGATAGAGATTACTCACCGTTTGTTTCAAGTCGATGTTTCTCAATGCGAGCTAAATTGAGCTGAGCAGTATCATAAGGAGAGCGGTCAAGAAAGATACGACAAGTACATGAAGTGGTAAGAAGTTTAAAACGTTGGGAGTACCGAAGAGATATGTGAACTATGTCAGAAACGATTTTTAAGAGTGGAGTACTGAGATGATTGGATTTAGTGGATTAGTTTAAACGAATAAAGGATACAGGATCGATATTATTGAAGATGGATGGGTTATCATTAGAAAGAATCGATTTCGTGGAAGTGGTGAACGGACAGAGCTGGTAGGGGTCGAGGTAGATGAGCCGATAGAAGTGGAAATGACAGGGGTGCTTGATAAAGAATTAATATTGTTTGGAGCAAGTGTGACAGGAGCGGGGTGTTGAATCAGTTGATCAGAGATGTGACTGGAGATGATTTTAAATGAAGGATGTAAATTATTTGGAAGTGTTACGTGGGAGGTAGAGTAAGGAGAATTAAGATAGGTTGGGACATGTGTGACAGGAGTGGAGTGTTGAATCGGTTGATCGGAAATGTTACTGGAAATGATTTTGATGAAAGGATGTAGATTATTGAGAGGTGATACAGGGGAGGTCGAGTAAGTAGCACGTGAGGAGAATAAAGAAGTTTGAGATTTATTTAGATTGGGGGAGGAATAGGAAAGAGGAGGTACGAGATGAAAAGCTTTACCGTTAGCATTGTTAGAATTAGGAAGATTTATGGAAATTTAGTTCGTAGTTGAACGAGAAGTGTGTGAGAGTAGGTTCAATAATTGGATTATAAGATGCAAAGTCAGGTGTTGATGCGAGGGAAACATCTAAAACAGCATTGGTCTGAGTGATCGTGTGTGATACAAGAGTAGAGGAGCAGTATAACTGTAGTAGTTGTATTGATGTACAAAAACCGCATGTGAACTGTTTACGTTTATACACCGAGTGGTCGGATATTTTAACACGAACAAGTGTCCATACATCACAATCTTTGGAATCACATCCGAATTCAAAACTGGTATAACCATCATTGCATTCCATTGTGGAAGATGATTGATCAGAAACAGGGATCTGATATGCGCTTTTCTAGGTATGACCTTTTATCGAGAGATTGAGCTATCCGCGAGCGTAGCGAGCGGAACTGACAGGAATAATCTGGAACTGACAGGAATAATCTGGAACTGACAGGAATAATCTGGAACTGACAGGAATAATCTGGAACTGACAGGAATAATCTGGAACTGACAGGAATAATCTGGAACTGACAGGAATAATCTGGAACTGACAGGAATAATCTGGAACTGACAGGAATAATCTGGAACTGACAGGAATAATCTGGTACTGACAGGAATAATCTGGAACTGACAGGAATTATTTGGAACTGACAGGAATAATCTGGAACTGACAAGAATAATCTGGAATGTAGAAGTAGTTTTAATCAAGAATTTATTTAACCCAAATATCCTTTGAAGGATATCCTTTGAAGGATATTCCACAAATATTGCATCAAAAATCTTTGATGAAATATTTTTTAAATAGTATTTTTTATTTATCAAAAAATTTATCAATTTTTGATATTGTATCAAAAATTGCTTTTTGAGAATAAATCCGTTTGTTTTCAAACTCCTTTATTATTCTTTGGTTCGTCCACATCTTGAGTATTGCATTTAAGCTGTTTTTCCATTTACTAAAAAAGAAATTACCGATATTAAATTAGTGATTCGTCGCGGGTATCGAATTTGCTTTCATAATTCGTATTCGTATGAGGACAGGTTACTCTTGTTAGGTTTATCTTCAATGAGACAAAAACTAATGTATCTTGATCTCTTGACAATGTGGCCAATTGTCAAATCTTTTGAAAGATATTCCACAAATGTTATAAAGTTTAGAACTACAAATTGTTGTGGACATCGCCTAACCCTTTATAAATTTCCCGCTGGTAAAAATCCTCGAATAATGAGACACTCACATCGTGCAATCAGCATTTGAAATGCACTACCTGAGGAAATTAATTGTGCCTCCAGCTATTAATCAAACTTCAAGTGAGGAAGTGGATTCATGACTAATGAATGCCTAATGAAGTGGATTCATGACAAATGCTTAACATTTGTCTTAATGTAAAGGAGAATGCTATTGGGAATATTAAGTACGGTCCTCCAATCCGTTCAAGTGATCATGATACCATCGATTTTCTTATTAACCTTGATCTCAAGGTATCTTCTAATTGTAATAAATTTCCGAATTTCAAGAAAGCCGATTATTCCACTATTATAACTCTTCTCTCAAATATTCAATGGCCCAACCCTTATATTTTAGGAATACATTCAGCGTGGGACTTTTTCCGAAATACTTTACTCTCAATATTATTGACACATACAGCTGTTTGCTCTATTCGAAAAAGACTGAAGCATTTTGTATGGGTGGATGCGTCCCTACGATCTCTTCTAGTAGAACGAGATCGCGCCTTCCTGGATTTCAAACGGGGTATTAGATCTTTCTCCTCATACAAGGATATTAGAAATAGAGCCACTTCGATTAAACGAAGTAAACGTCATACCTATATTACTAGCACGTGTAAGTCCTTTAATCAGAATTCTCAAAATATATTTAGTTTTATTCGTGGTCAGAGATTTATTTATTAGATATTTATTAGTATTACAAGTTATAGCCAAATGGCTGTTTCAACTGATCACATAGGAAATAAAAAAGAAAAGAAGAAAAAAAAAGTTAATAGCGGTTACATAATATTGTATACATTCGGAATGCCATGATCGTTAATCCACTGACGAAGTTGAACTTTAAATTGAGATAAGTCCTTGGTACATGCTATTTCTCCTGGCAACGTGTTCCAGGCGTTTAATGCTCGATGTGAGAGCCTAGCCAAACTCACTACTTTACCGTGGGGAAACTTAAATAGTTTCAACGGGTGGCCACGATGCGTCTGAGAACAAACTTTAACATAGCACGAGGGAAAACCATCTATCCCATTAACCATTCGCCATAATGCAACAAGGTCTAGGTAATATTGCCTCTGACCCAAAGATGGTATCTTTAGAAATTCAAGCCGCTCACGATATGAATATGATCCATCCATACACATTCGAGAACCTCTACGAAGGATTGACTCTAGTCTATTGAACTCTTTCTTAGTGTATGGAAAAACTGCTTGCACGCAGTACTCTATATGCGGGCGAACAAGAGCGCAGTAAAGCCGTTTGAAGACGTATGGATTAATACGATTAAATGCATTTTTGAAGCAGTACATAGCTCGCAAAGCCTTGCTATAGGCAAACTCTGTATTTGATCGGAATTTCAATGTCCTATGCACCATGACACCCAGATCCCTATACTCCATGACGACATTAAGAATTGAAGTTCCGAGACGAAGCTATTCTCAATGGGATTCGTTTAGCTTAATAAACTCCGAGGGAAATTCTATCAATAATGCGAGCGAAATTGCAGAAGCATTTACAGATCACTATGAACTTCCTAGCGTATCGAGTCCTTTAAATGATAGCTATCAGTTACTTTTATCTGATATTATAGATCACCCTATATTATCCAGTGTCGAATTCTCTGTTCTGGATGTATTCGATGATCTTAGAAAATCAAAACCTTCGTCCATTAGTGGTCCTGATAATATACCATCGATCGTATTGCGAGAGGCTACATCAGCACTATGCTTTCCGCTTTGGCTTATTTACCGTTGCTCCATAGATTCAGGAATTTTACCTTTTGAGTGGGAAAAGTCACCATTAAGCTTATTTTCAAGAAAGGTTCAAGATCTGCTGCTGGGAATTATAGACCAGTGAGCCTGACTTGTGAGGCATGCAAGATTCTGGAAAAGTTAATTTTGCGCTCTCTGACATCATACCTAGAAAAATATTGTATTCTAAATGTTAATCAACATGGTTTCCGACATGGGTGGTCCACTACTACTAATTTAGTTAGTGCACGGGCTAGCTGGTGTGATTCCTTAAAGGTTGGACATGGAGTTAATATTCTATTTTTCGATTTATCAAAGGCATTCAAGAGGGTTAATCATACCATTTTAATTAGTAAATTATTTGATGTGGGCATTAGAGGTAGTATCCTTTGATGGTTAAGTTGTTTCCTCCAAGATAGGTTATTTGCGGTGAAAGCTAAGAACACTTTATAACGTTGGCGAACAATGTCGAGTGGCGTACCTCAAGGTTCAGTCATAAGTCCTACTCTGTTCAACATATATGTCAATGACATGTGTCATGCCAATTGCTCATTTTCGAAGTACGCAGATGATATCAAAATTTGGAATGGTATTCGGGATCTTTCAGATCATAACCGGCTTCAGAAGGACATAAATTTCATACACTCGTGGTGCAACTTACATAATCTTACTATTAGCATAGAAAAGACATATCACATGCATTTAGGTCAGTTGATGTAATCTGGCTCGTACACTTTAGGCGGTGCTACCATTAAGAATGTTGATCAAGTCAAGGATATCGATATCATATTATCTAATAATCTGTCATCGGGTCCTCATGTAAGATATATTGTAAGCAAATGTCAACGCATCCTAGGGCTACTACGAAGAACGCTAGGTTCAATAGATGTTGACTCATTTAGGGTGCTGTTCCCCTCGATTGTCCTTTCTCATATGCTATATGCTTCATCAGCAGTCTTTACGCAATCTAAGGGTGATTTGTGTTTACTAGAGGGCATTCTCCGTAAAGCTAGCCATATGGTTTCTTGTATTCGAGATATTCCCTATCCTCAGAGACTAGACGTTCTAGACATATGCGATGTTGAGACGTCCTTAAATAAAGCAGATTTGATGTTGGTGTAAAGGACACTGCACTCTTCTAAGCACGTTTTAAACCCTCTATTTACACTTTATGCTAATGAAAATCTACGAGGACACAAGATTAAACTGGTACACAAACTGGGACCGAAGCGGAACCGAGGTGGCATAAGACATCGAATTGCCAAACATTGGAATAAATTACCATCTACTGTTGTTGAGGCGACAAATGTATCAGAATTGAAGAATTATATTCGTGCTGAATTCCGCTTTGAATCCTGACTCGTTTCAGCTATTTTGTTGACTATTTTTTATTTCTCTCTCTTTTTTACTGTGATGCCCCTGTTTTGAGCTTTGCTATTTTGGCAGTCAATAATACTAAATGAAATACTATGAATCTCATATCTTCTCTCATATTATCAAGACTCGATTACTATCTTGGTGTATTTTCAAACTCACCTAATACTCGTCAGTGTTGAACTACAATTCGGCTGATTACATTCGACACTTCATTTTTTTTATTTTTATATCAACAGTAGACAGACTGAACAACCATTTGCGGCTTTGTCTTGTACTCAATAATAATATAAATTTCATTTTTCTTAAATTTAAAGAAATATAAAGCATGGATGTCATGGACATGTCAAAGCATCGGTGTACGCTATCATGTATATTTCAAGTGTTACAAATTAAAAACACAAACATATTTAAAATTGTGGGCAATTACACACCTGTAGAATTTACCTACGTCACAGTCTCATTTTTTCATAATGAGACATGTATAATGAATTTTTTAGAACAACGTATCAAAGCTTTAAAATAGTCTTCAAAATAGCTATGAAAATAATATTCATATATGACGTGTAAAATAGCAAATTTTACTCTGGAAGAATTGAACTCACTCAATATTTTAGACATAATCCGCATTTATAAATGGGGAATATGTACCTAAATAAATATGTCAATATATCTTTTAATTCCATTGTTTATAGAATAAATTTATTTTGTGAAACTTATATAATTTATTATATTATTAATTAAATAATAATAATTTCTTGAAGACTCAAAAGATGATATGACTAAATTTATATTTAAATCTTAACGAATTAAAAAATAAAAAAAGTTTACTAAAAAACAATTAATTATTAATAATATCAATATTATTAATAAGGAGTTAAAAAGTCTTGGTTATTAAAATTCTTACAAGTTTTGAACTTTCTTGGCTATTAAATTAACTATTTACATTTAGATAAATAACATACACTACATACAAAGAGCCAAGAAGACCAAAGAGCCATTTGATAATTATTATCAAAGAAGAGCCAAGAAGTGAGACAACCAGAGAACGAGCAAAAGAACCAATTAAATCAGCTAACTGAGTCTACGTATTTAATATAATTATAAAATAAACAACATAAATGCCGAAATATTGAATATATTCAGTACCTGAATCTATCGGATTCAGTAACGATAGAGATAATAATAATACAATAATTTATTTAACGTGGCAAATGCGTGCAAAATGCACGCTTACATGACCACTAACAAACAAAAAAAGAACATCAAAGATCACAGGTTATTAGTTAATTGTTGAAATAAAATTGGATTTGGCGTTTGAAGTACGGCATAGATGTTGATTGGCGGATATGAATAGGCAGTTGATTCCACAAGAGAGGAGCAGCCACAACGAAGGAGCGGAAGCCAAAAGAGGTAGAGTAGATTGGGACATGTAAAAGAAGGGAATTACGGGAACGCAGAGCACAATACACAGTACGAGAATTGTCGAGAAAAGGAAGGTTGAGAAATGAAGGGGTATGAGAAGTTATAAGGCGAAAAGCAATGATAAGAAGACGAATTTGAACACGACAATAAATGGTAGGCCAATCAAGAGAAACAAGATAGTGGGATGTATGATCAAAACGACGAAGACGGAGGAGAACTCGGACGGCAGCGTTGATGATGCGTTGTAAAGGAAGAAGAGTGGATTTAGGTGAGTTGGAAAATAGACTAAGACAGTAATCAAGTCTTGAGAAAAGAAGAGAAGATATGAGAGTCATACAAGAAGGGAAATCGATCAATCTACGAACTTGACGGAGGTTGCGGAGTATCAAGGTAGATGAGCGTACTTTATCTCTAACGAAAGGTTTAAGTGAAAGTCGGTTGTCGAAATGGAAGCCTAGGAAAACGAGATTATCAACGATTGGAAGAATTGTTGAATTTAATGATACGGAGGGAGGTTCGAAGCCGAGGCGTCGAGGTAGGATCCACATAATTTTGGATTTATCAAGATTCAGAGAAAGGCGAAGGGAAGAAAGATAATTGGAAATTGAGACAAGACAGTCCGAAGCGGAAACACTAAGATCGTGAATACGATAAACAGGTGCATGAGCATAGATGAGAATGTCATCAGCATATTGCATAACATGGAAGTTAAATTTATGAGAAATCGAAGACAAGTCACCGAGAAGAAGAGAGAAAAGCATAGGGCCTAATACGGAGCCTTGTGGAACACCGGTCGGGATGGATGAATGATTGGAGAGAGAAGAGTTAGAATAGACGCGAAATGTACGGTTTGACAGATATGAAGAAAACCATGATACAGTGGGTAAAGAGAAGCCATAATCATGACGAAGGCGATGTAGAAGAATCGAGTGATCGACGATGTCAAAAGCAGACGATAGATCAAGAGAAACTATGACACTACATAATTTATGATCGCGCGAGATGAGTAAGTCATTATAAACTTTAAGGCAGACAATTTCAGTAGAGTGATTAGAGCGAAAAGCGGCAGAGATAGTGTCTGTTCTATTTTAATAGCCATATACATCCCGATCCCACAAAAACTAGCGATTCGTCGTCTTCCTCAAAATCAATTAAGTTAGCCAGCGTGGTTAAAAGTGACTTCCACTCCCGATTTTGTGAAGTCTGTTCTGCATCATCAAAAAATAATTTTTCTAATTAGAAAAATTAGAAATCGTCTTTTAGATAATTTACATAATTTGTCTAAATTAGAAAATTTAGTAAACTGACAATATTTTCTTAATTCTTTTATTTTTAATAATTGAATTTACAAAATGTTTCCTCTAAATGAATTTAATATTTATTCACAAATTTTGAAGCCTTAATCGTGTAGTTTGCTTGTCGAAATCATTATAATAATATAATATATTATTATAATATATTAATATATTAATATATTAATAATATATTATGTTATGCGCAAAATTGTTCGAATAAGCCAATTACTTCGCCAAGTGATAATGCTGCTGAGTTATGCGCATCTTCGATTGTTCTTACAAACGACAATTCTCATAATGCAATTGAAATAGAAAATAGCCCTAATTCGTCCTTTTTACATGATTCCGTGCAACTGGAAATGAAATGTACGTATAAGGCATGTTCCAACTACAGTGTAATTAGCGTACCTCGCAGATTAAGTCGAGAGTATTTATCACAAGACTTCCACTGTGGTTTCTGCTCAGCAAAGTCTTCTTTGTAATCTGATGTCAAGGGATTGGATCAGCTAAGAGCAGTGGTCATTTCTCTTAAAAAAGAAAATTCTAGTTTAAACAAGAGAGTTGGTGATGCTCTCGGTACTGGTGCTGCTTCTTCGCAAAATTATTCAATTCCCAGTAGTTCGGTATCTAACATAAGCGTATGGAACTACAAGGGAAGGTTAAATTCATTAATTAAAAAATCGATAAATGAAACAACCATCAATCAAGTTGTGATGCGGCAGGTCGCTAAAACTTATGCAACCGTAGGTGAGGCTTCTAAAGGAGATCTATATTCAATCGATATTAGAAATGCCTTAAGAAAAGATGCACAAAGGCAGTATAAGTTGATAGTTGTGAATCTATCGGATTCAGGTAATAATAGAGATAGTGTCTGCTCTATTTTAAAAGCCATAAACATCCCGATCCCACAAAAACTTGAGGTTCGTCGTCTTCTTCAAAATCAATTAAGTTCGCCAGCGTGGTTAAAAGTGACTTCCACTCCCGATTTTGTGAAGTCTGTTCTGAAAGCTGCCCCAAAACTTAGGCATATACAATCTTTCAGTAGAGTTTTCCTTCGTTCAGATATTGGTTCTACTGAGCGCGTTCTTCAAAATACGCTTCGAGATGAGTGTCGTTCCCGTCGTATTAATAATCCGCTGCGAATTCATATAGTTCGTGGAGACAATATTTGCTAGGGCAGGATGGTAGTCTATCACTGTGTGGAAGGCATTTAGTGTTTCTACAGCTTCCTTGTTTTTGACTAATAGAAGTTTAAAACGGTTATTAATACGGAATGAGGCAATTAGAACAAAAAAAATCTGTTCAAATAATGTTATTTTCGAACGCTGCCTTCAAAGTCTGCATGAAGAATTTATTGATCGCGGATACACGCTTAAATATAGAAATAGACAGTTTAATGACGTAAAAAAATGGATCGTTCTAAACTTCTATTAGTTAAAAACAAGGAAACTGTAGAAACACTAAATGCCTTCCACACAGTGATAAACTACCATCCTGCCCTAGCAAATATCCAGTCTGATATAAACAGATCGATTAAATCCGCCAAACTGACAGATTTCCGCCATCCAAAGGTCGGGTTTAGAACAAGTTGTAACCTACAAAGTCTACTAAAATACAAGAAACAAAAAGAAAGAATAAGTAGACCTTGTAGGATAAACGTTGCAAATGTTGTTCTGAAATGAAGAACTCACAGTTTTTCTCCGGGACTACAACTTTCATGCGATATACTACAGATGGCGAATATACTTGCAAATCCAAAAATATTGTCTATCTGTGTGAATGTACTCGTTGCCATCAACAATATGTAGGAGAAACATCAGAACAAATGAACGTCCGATCAAATAAGATAAGATAAGATAAGGATTTTCTTAAACAAAACTTGTAACCGATAAAAAACGTGTTACACAGAACAAAACATGCAAGAAAACAAAAATAATATCAATCGCTAATCATTCCATCTTCTATTTATTCTACGGCCTCAGGTCCAGCGGGATCTGAGCCCTCCAGCTAATCCAACACGCCGCTCTTCGACTGAACCACCCGGGGTCTATCACCCCCCGAAGAATCCAATCTAGGCGGACTATGCGCGGTAATCGCGAGATGAGGAGCTTGAGAAACCTTAGTCTTTGCTCTGGAGGACGTCCTCTCGAAAAGAAGACTAATCCCGAGATAGCCCAAGTACCCCAGAGGCGCACTTGGGTTTTCCCATTCAACGACAGATGCTGAGCCCGTTTCAGGGCCCACCTAGCTTTCTTCAGGATACGTTTAAGTCTATCCAGGTCAGCTTTCGCCGACCAGTTCACCGTAACAGTGAACCCCAGGTATTTTACTCGACTTGTGAAGGTAGGGAGTGGTTGATTAGTCAATATAGAAGATAGAGCTGAGAGTGCTAGTCTCTTTAATTTTTTCTTTGTCGCAGGGGTGCCATGAAAGACAACTACCTGCGATTTGGATGAATTTAAAATAAGATTGGATAGGGTCAGCTGGTCTGTTAATCTTAAAAAGAAACGGCTGATGTCCGAAGCGACATCTTTGCACCTGCGTCCAGAGAACAGGGCCGTGGTATCATCAGCGTATACCACTAGATGTTGATCACGTTTAAAATTCTTGAATAGTACAATGGAGGCAGCAAGAAATAAGATAGGAGAAAGTGGGGATCCTTGGGGCACACCTGTAATAGGGTAGAACTGACACGCATCAGGGTCGTCTTCATAGTAGAACCTCTTGGTAAACAGTAATATCTCCACCCTGTTAACAATTCTCGCAGGCAACCCGAGGGACCTGAGAGAGGAGATAACAAAGGGAATGGAAATGCGGTCAAATGCAGCAGAAAAGTCAAGGAAAACAGCCACAGCTAGTTGATGGCTATTATCCCTACAAAACTGATGCACTTCACCTATTGCTGAATGAACCGAGCGTCCCTTGACAAACCCGTGAAAACTCGGTGGGATCAAATTACGCCTACTTAAATGGTCGCGGATTCTACGCGCAAGCGCTTTTTCGTAGATGGAGATGAGGGAGTTTTGAATCGAAATGGGACGCAGATCTTTGGGACATGAAACCGGACTATGCTTTGGTAAGAAAATTCTACGACTAATATTGATGCCGGCTACATCGGATGGTGAGGCTAAAAGCATTGTGACGGCCACTTCTCTTCTTTGATCGGCTGTCAAAAGCTGACAGACTCGAGAAGATAGTGGAGCGACGGATTTAGAGGTGCCCGGAAGTGGCCCCCAGGAGTTAAGGATATCTGTAACAGATAAGTCCCTGCTCCTGAAGTCACCCCAAGGCGGGATTGGTTGGGGAGATTGAGTGGCTCCATAATTATGTAGGGATAGTGACTCCTTCAAAACATTATCAAGGCCTATACTACCAATCCAACCCAAAGCTCTATCCTTCCAACAGACAAACTTCTCCTTCTTGAATATCTTCCAGAAGGAAGACTGAGAAGGGTTAAGGTGAGCGATGTTCGCCTTATCCCTGCTCAGCTGGAACCTATATCTAGTGCTCCAGTATTCATTCGAGATGGCCTGCCTGGCGGAAACAGAGACATTGGGAAGACGTAGCATTTTAGCCAAAACCTTGAGTTTTGTTGGAGTGGGATTGTAAATATGACCTTTATAGGTAGTCGAAAGAAACGCGGTAGCTTGCGAGGAGAGGAAGGAATTAAATTCGGTCAAATTCTCATTACTAATTCTGGGGAAGAGTTGGATAGCCGCCTGAAAGAAAGCCACTCTGATGGGATCAAAGTGAAACCTCCTTCTAAGCAACGTATCTTCCTCTATCCGCCAACGAATTAGGTCATGAGAGATGGTCTGTTTTTGGCGCGACTGCTCAGTACAGATGGGTTTCAACAACCACATCTTATGAAGCAGTAATATGTCGAGGAGAGAATTAGTTGTTGAGCAATGAAAAGTTGGGGACGGTGGTTTGTGAATAAGGTAATCGTTCCTAGCTCTGCGGAGTGCTGCATTAATCCAACGACCAGTTCTGTCGTTGAAGTCACCGAGTAACATGTCATAGCCACTACCCAAGATACGGTCCAGGAGATCACGGTTCTTGTGAATTTCCCCTGGCCTAATATAGATATTGGCTATGCTGATACGTTTACCATTCTTACAAAGTGAAACAGCTAAACAAGACAGGGCTGGACAAGAATAGTTTAAAAGAAGGGATGATCTTAAGGAGCATTTAACTAGGGTTAAAAGACCTTGAGATGAAGAGGCGTGAGGAGGGGTTATGTACGGAGTGAAGTGGGTGTAAATATGCTTGGGGATAAATCGAGTAATGTCCTGGGGGATACGGATAGACCGCGTCTCCTGAAGGACTATAACATCCGCATCTCTACCAGATAGAAGGCTAAGGGCAGAAGCACCTCCCGAATTCCACTGAAGTATATTCAGTGAAAAAGGCTCTTGACTACTTTGCATTGTGTTACGACAGCTGGAGTGGGATGCCTACCTCCTAGCAGAAACTAGGAGAGAGAAAGTTGCCCTTCTCACTCCCAGCCCTACCAGGAGAAGACACTTGCCCACCGGCATTATCTTCATCTCCCTTTGAGGCCAACAACTCCCAACATATATCATCTTTCTTTGCCAACTTCAAGGAAGCCAACTTTTGTTTAGAAGATGATCTCTTCTTAGAACTGGGGGCTCTCTTTGAAGAGGTAAGAATCGTCGATGGAGGAGAACGGGACTCCTCGAATTTCGCTATCAGATGGTTCGTTAAGGCTCGAATCTCGTCTTTATATATCTGTAGTCTTGCGTCAACAATTTTGAAAATGTCGGTGTCCGACATACCATAACCGTTTGAATTGGATAAGCTGGCAGCGGCAAAGTGGGCCGGTTTGACCGGTGCCCCACAATGCCTTAATTTGTATTCTTTGAAGATAGGACATCTTCTAGACCAGGCCGGGTGCTGACCACCACAATTGGAACACAGAGGGGAGAGAACATTTCCCCTCATGGACTTCGGAAGAGCTGCAAACCCCACACGTATGGGGCCTAGTACAGTTCGAGGACCAGTGCCCCCAGAGGTGGCACCCATTGCAATGGGGGTATGTTAAGTCATCAGCGTCTACGATATTGAAAGAAAGATTGTACCCCAAAAAGGGGTTACATTTGCTTTTAGCCAGACATTCCGCCTGGTCGACTGCGGTAGAGCAGAATGCTATTGGTATAGCCTGGCCTTTCTTGCCCAGGATTGGGCGAATATTATGAATTTTGAACTCAGATGTGAGAGCAATGATATCTTCCTCCGTTGCGAAGGACGGAAAATTATTAATTTTCAGAGTCGCCTGAATAGGCCTGTAAGTAGTTGACCCAAATTCTTTTAGGTGTGTTTCGAAAAATTCTAGGTACGATGCTGCCAGATCTGGAGAGCTGAAAGAAACCCGGATTTCGGAATCTAAATATTTTATCGAATTAAATAGAATTCTCTTCTTATAAGAGCTTGTAAACTCTCTCAGAAAAATATTGAAAAGATTCTTCCTTTCAAATGGTTGAAGAAGTCTGATTATTACCAGATTCACCACTTTAGGCACAGGAGGGAGTTCTCCATCCGTGCTTGAGATTAAAAAATTAGACGAAATAGGACTAACCTTGTTTTCTTTGGCTTGAAAATTCGATGTTACATTGGAAATACCTGAGTTCCGTTCCATATTAGCTTGATTTTGTAAGTTGTTTGAAGCACCGATGGTAAATTTTTTCACAATTTTCAAAAATGTCCGATCAAATAACATATGCGCAGATATAAAGAAAAAGCGAATAGGAAGCGACGGTGCGGCAACATATACCATCACGAACGCTGATCACGCAATGCAAGTGACCATCATACGAGGTGAATTTGCCAACGATGCAAAACGTCAGCAGTGTGAACAGCAGTGGATTGCTCAATTAATGTGTGATACAACACTAAACACACATCACAGATGCCGACTTCCATGATTAAGAGTATAAAGTGACAAAATCGGCGTGTAAGCAGTATTACACAAATATAACTGACGAAGACTTCAGTGAGAAGTCGAAAGCTTTTGTTAATAAATATTTGTGTAAATATGCAATAGTTGTCCTTCTTTTCAGTTAATATTCAATTTAATATAATGAAAGCGTCCTACAACGGATCCCGAAAGCAGTTAACCTCTTCATTATATATATAATAAGAATGTATATATTATACATTCAAAAATATATAATAAGAATATATATTATATATAATAAATATAAGAATGACGGCATTCGTCATTCTTTCGCGTCTGGCTTACATGTTTTGCAATATATATAATCTCGAGGCCTAACTAGGGCTACCGAGCGCGTCCCCAGGTTGCGGATAGGGGAAGAGCCTTCAGATATGGAGGTTAGCTACGACATAAGCAAACAACTGTTTGACGAATAAGTAGTCGCGGACAATTAGTGGATGTGCTATGACGGTGGCGGATTCAGAGTTGGCACTCTTGATTCCTAAAAATACCATCAACCAAATACGGGCTAGCATATTAACATGGCGAGATTGTCCCGCCATTAAATAATGACTTGCCCCCTTGAGCGTGGCGAACTCATGTGGTATCCCAGCCTACAACAAAAGCCAATTAAAGTAAACACGAAGAAACTACATATGCAAAAAATGCAAACAATTCCCGATCAAACTAATTTTGTGAGTTCAACTAGACATGCGATTTCTGAGTGCCTGGCCAGGGAGGAAAACCATCTTCCAAAATCACCCTTACGAAACAAAAAGTTGAAGATTGCGACTATAAATGTAAGAACACTATTACAACCCGCTCAATCGATCTTATTGGCCAGAACTCTAGATATCTGTAACATTGACATATGCTGTGCAACTGAGTGCCGGATTCCAGATGCTGGGTCGATCAACGTCGGTGTCCCTGACAGCTCACGATACTATACAATGTTCTTTTCTGGACCCAAGGATGGTTCCGGTTAACGTGGTGTAGCCATTCTGATTCGGCCATCTATTATGCCCTACTTAATTGACTGAAGTTCATTTAGCGACAGATTACCTTCTATACGACTGAGAGGCAAAAATTCATACTGGACTGTCATCTGTGCATATGGCCCAACAAATGCTGCGATTCCTGTAAAAATTGATGAATTTTATCAGAAACTTGAAGTTCTACTGACAATTCCCTCGCGTGATTTTCTTGTGGTTGCCGGCGACTTAAATGCTCAACTTATGTCAGGTGAATTGACCGCACTCTTTGTTGGAAAACATGGAATTGGCAAAATGTGTGCAAACGGTAACAAACTGCTTGATTTGATGTGCATGCATCGTTTGATAGCTATGAACACTTGCTTCCAGCACCGGAAACGGCATCTAGTAACATGGACATATCCTAACGGCGAGGACCGCAATCAAATTAACTTTATTCTGGTTCGTCTAAGGTGTAGAAAAGCCATCACAAACTGCCGCTCGTATTGGGTAATTGATGTATTGACATACCACTCGATAGTAATAATGGATATTGAAGCAACATTCAAACCCAAGTCACAAAGGTCAAAGTTAATACAACCAGAAGTACGGCTACTAGAAAACGACTACATACGTAGTAGATTCATCCGTAGTAAAATAGTAGATTCATACGTAGTAAAATTCTTCCTCTTAAACTTTTGTTCAATCACGGCAAAATCTTGCAACATGGTTCGACTCTGAGTGCGTGACTTCAAAACGCCTCCTGCGTCGTTCTTTCAGAACTTATCATCGTTATCTCAGACTATCTTCAGAACTTGATTCATCCTTTTATCGTAACCAATTCTTTGCTCTTCGTCGTTCGCATAGGCAACTTCTGCGTTCTAAGGTACATAGTTTTTGGCGAAGCAAACTGGCTTCCGCTAATGACTCTCGAGCTAAATGGAAAACTCTTAATTCTCTACTTTCTCGTTCCTCTGTCAACTCCACTCTTGATCCTTCTCAATTCTCCGATTACCTAATTTCAAAAAATGTTTCTCTAATCGATTCGATCATCGTTCTTCCACAAACTTATTGTATCTCGTCTGTTCGTATCCCTGAGCTCTTTTATCTACTTGCGGTATCTGAAGATGAGGTATCTTGCCTTCTTATTTCGTTAACTTGTAAGTCCTCTCCTGCCGATCCCATCCCTACTCGAATTCTCAAATTGTTGTCAACAGACTTCACACCTTTCCTTACCAGCCTCTTTAACTCGTCAATAGTGAATGGAATATTTCCTGTTCTTTGGAAAACGTCCATTGTTCGTCCCCTACTTAAAAAACCCTCTTTTGATCCCTCTCTTCCTACATCTTATCGCCCAATATCAATTCTACCAACCTTATCTAAAATTCTTGAACACCTTGTCTTAGATCAGATAAACAAGTATCTCTCTTCATCGCAGCTCTACCCTTCTTTTCAATCTGCTTTCCGCTCCAATCATTCCACCGAACTAGCATGTCATAAAGTATTTTCTGATCTGCTCTCCGCTCGTGACAAAGGACTGTGTAGTGTGGTAATATCGCTCGATCTTTCATCTGCATTCGACATTGTCGATCACGAAATCCTTCATTTTCGTCTTCGCTATCACTATGGTTTCTCTTCGTCCACCTTGGCTTGGTTCTCTTCGTATCTCTCCGATCGATCATTTTCCGTCCATTCTAATTCAATGTGCTCTCCTCTATCTTCTCTCTCTTGTAATGTGCCTCAAGGTTCTGTACTTGGCCCTATTCTATTTACGCTTCTTCTTGTAGATTTATCATGTATAACTAGTAAATTTTGCTTCAGGGTAATGCAGTACGCTGATGATATACTTCTTTATTCTCATTCGTATCCTCATTCCCTAAGCCAACTTTTCGTATCCGCATCTAATTGTCTTCGTGCTCTATCATAACATCTAATTTCTTTGCGCATGTCCCTAAATCCTACCAAATCTAAAGTGTTATGAATTGTTCCCTCCACTGTTTCTGTTATTCCTCCATCTCTGTATCTTCAGACCACAATTATTCCTGCTGTAGATAAACTAGTATTTCTAGGTATTCACTTCGACAATAACCTGCATCTCGATCCCTTCATTCGTGATAAAACTAGGTCTTCAAATATTCTTCTCCGTGATATTCGTCTCGTCAGAAATTCTCTAGATTTTAGTTCTTGTAAATCTCTTATCTCCTCCCTTCTTTTCCAACGTATTGATTACTGTCTTAGCCTTCTCGTTTTCTCTTCAAAGTCATCCCTTAAACCTCTCAACGCATCATTAACACTGCGGTGCGCATCCTTTTTCGACTTCGTAAATTCGATCATATATCTTCCTATTTATCAAAACTTGGATGGCTAAGTATTGAACATCACGTTCGTTTTCGTCTGCTTTGCCTGACTTATCGCCTTCTCCATTGTAATTCTCCTTCTTATCTTTATCTGCCAACTCTAAGTGAATCTCGCTATCTTTCTACTCACCTACGTTCCTGTGATTCTCTTCTGCTACACGTACCTATTCACTCAACAACTTCGGCCGTCGATCCCTACATATCGCTGCTCCTCTCCTTTGGAATTCCTTACCTAATCATCTGCGATCATCATCCTCACTCCGATTTTTCAAAAAGCAGCTAAAATCGATGCTACTAAACGATTAATTTTTTTTACCTGTTTCGCTTTTGTGGGCTTGTAAGCACACAGTCTGTGTACATTTGCCACATTAAAAAAAACTTTCAACTTTCAACTTTCAACGCAAGCTTGAGTTTAAGTTTTTACCAGTATCGGATGGAAATGAAGATGTTTGTCGGATTGGTGAACGATTGTCAACACTCAAGAATGCACTATGTTCTTCGGCTCATGATATTCTTCCTTATCGCAAAAGTCGTAGGAACGATTGGATAAGTGCAACATCATTAATGATCTCCGAACAATGAAAGTTAAGCATGGCTGCAGGAAATAACGTAGAGACGACCACTCTTACTCGCAAATTACGCGCCAGTATACGTCATGATAAAGAGGAATACTGGACAAAACTTTCAAACCAAGCCGAAAAGGCAGCTAACAATGGTAATGCGCGTAAGTTCTTTGGTTTCGTAAAAAGATACTACACACCTACACAGCAGAGTGGAGTCACAGGGTTGTGGAATATCGATATGTCACATAAAATATTCGAAAAGTCTGCACGGTTAGAACGCTGGAGAGCTCATTTTACAAATATCTACAAGAGGACAGACACTTCAACAAACTCATGTAGTAATGAGTCACCAAGTATGTACTATGCATACAGAAGTGTTAGAAATCGACGACAACCCCCTATAAAGTATTGAGGTCAGTCAAATAATTAATACACTGAAATGCGGAAAGTCTGCGGGACATGATCAAATACATCCAGAATTTCTCAAATATGGTGGTCCTAAAGTTGTCAAATATTTGACCGATTTGTTCCAATGTATCTGGAATCACAATCAGGTTCCCATGGACTGGCAAACTTCAGTTATAATTCCAATACTGAAGAAGGGGGATGCTTCATTATGCTCGAATTATCGACCCATATCTCTCCTACCTGTAGTATATAAAATCATGGAAGGCATAATTCTGAACAGAATTAGGCCGTTACGGCAAATTCAAACAAGAGAAAATCAAGCTGGATTTAGACCAAATCGAGGATGCATTGATCATATATTCACCCTTCGCGTTCTGATGGATGTCCGTCAAGAGTATCAACAACCGTTAATATTACTATTTTTGGATTTCGAGTCGGTGTTTGACCAAGTTAATCGACTATTCATCTGGAAGCTCCTCCATACCTTAGACATTCCTAAACACCTGTGTGATCTTATTGGTGCAATGTATGAAAATACTGTGTCAGTCGTGCGCGAATACGGTTGTACTGGAATTCCGTTTCCTGTCAGTACAGGTGTTCGACAGGGGGAGTACTATCACCAGAACTATTCAACATTCTCATCGATCATCTCCTATGGGAAACGCTCGACCTGCACAGTGAAGGTATACGCCTGCATCCGAGCAATATGCTGCTTTCTGATCTGACGTACGCGGATGATGTAGTCGTACTGTCAGAATCATTTGAGGATGCGCAACGTACAGCAACCCGCATAGGCGAGACAGCAAAGAAATATGGGTTATTCCTTAACTTACCGAAATGTAAACTACTCGCCATAAACTCCCCTCCGTGCTCAGTTATTATTGATGGTATAACTATTGAACAGGTACAATCTTTCACTTATCTTGGATTAGTGTTTTCCGTAGACTGCCGATGTGACTACGACATTCTAAGCCGGATAATAAAGGCTGGTTTTGCCTTTTCGCGTCTAAATCCCTCTGGCGTGATAATAATGTATCTATTAAAACAAAGATCCGAATATATTCGTCTATTGTTCGTCCAGTACTACTGTATGGATCCGAGTGCTGGCCTGAAAAACTTACAACAAATAATCAACTTGCTGTTTTTGAGCGACAATGTCTACGTAGAATTGCAAAAGTCAATCCACTCGATCATGTATCGAACGCAGAAGTGTATTCTCGATGTTCACTCGATGTCTCCGTGTCTGATTTGATTCGGAAAAATAGACTGCGCTATCTTGGCCATGTACTTCGGATGCAAAGAGATAGACTCCCAAAGTTATCTCTGTACTTGGACCCGGAAGAATCCTGGCGACGCCCCAGAGGCGGTGTTCGTAAGAATCTAAAGAGAACGATCGAAGACGATGCCAAGAAAATACTATTCAGCTACTCGAACATTGGCTGGCGGAGATTTAAAAGAAGATGGAGACAAGAACTGGAAATGGTGGCTCAGAATCGATTGTCCTGGACTCATTTTGCTACTTCACTTTGATTTGACTTTATTTTCGTCTTCTTGATGTTGTAACTCACGATCTGTAAGGCCTAGTGGTTTAATAATAATATATTATTATACATTCAACAACATACGAGCATTAGCTCAAATAGCTGGCTCACAATAAGTTCGTAAATAAATTAATTAGTTATTAAAATAAGGAAATGCAACACGAAACATTGCTTGATCCATTCGTAGTCTTCTTTTAAAAGTATTAAGTGAACTGCATCCAACGGTGTCTACATCAAGGTTGTTCCAAAGCTCAACAATTCTTCTATCAAATTGCATCGCGCCCAATTTCTGTACTCTGTTTTTTCGAATAGTTAAAGAATGACTGCGAAAAACATTTGAACCACGTAGTTGAACCCTACTCCGAAGAGGGTGATGAGGACGTTCGAATAAATGCCAAACAAGGCACATATCCATGTACCGACGGGTCCATGTGACGGCCTCAACTCCTAATGATCTCAGTCTGTCTTCATAAGGCAGCGACGGCAACGTTGGTGCTAGCTTTGTTGGCCTGCGAACTACCCTCTCTGATTTCTTATGTTCATGCACAGTACGTGGGTATACAACCGGAGCTGCATATAAAAGTCTACTCAATACATGTGCTAAAATCAGAGGCCGAAGTGCAGTCGGATTAACGCGAACAAACGCGCATCGAATCATACCTATCATTTTATTGGAGTTGGTACAAGCTTAATCAGTGTGCTTTATAGTTGATAAATTAGAGGTAATACATACTCCTAAATCTTTGTAACTATCGACACTTTCCACAATACATCCCTTATATGTGTAACAAGCTTATGTTAGTTGCTTGCGAGCATTACTAATAATACGCATGTGTTTGCATTTCGAAACATTTATCACAAGCTTGTTAGACGCCGCCCACAACTCCACATTATCTATGTCAGTTTGCAAATTATCAACATCCTCACATGAATAAATGGGCCGCTATATTTTTAAGTCATCTGCATACAAACATGATCGAGAGCGAATGCACCCAGGCAAATCGTTAACATAAATGCTGAATAAAAGCGGACCCAAAACTGAACCTTGAGGTACTCCAATATGACATTCTCTAGACACAGACAATGACCAATCGACATGTACTCGAAAGCAACGATCGCGAAAAAATTCTGTAATCCAATCAACTATCATGTTTGGGAGTCCAGTATTGACAAGTTTCTGAAGAAGTAGACCATGATCTACTCTATCAAAAGCTTTAGAAAAGTCGAAGAATATAATGTATGTATCGGTATAATGTGTCTTATTCGCTGTCCAATCAAGATGAGCATCAAGCAAATTTGAAACAGTTGAATAACCCTCCCGAAATCCGTGCTGATTAGGGACTAAAATTTTTCCTACACGAAAAAACTATATATATATATATATATATATATATATATATATATATATATATATATATATTGTAAAAGTATCTTATTAACACCAATCAACAAAAAGTTTTAATATTCGAACGTTTCGGTTCTTAAACCTTCATCAGCATTGTAATTTGCTAGAACAGTTATAAATTTTCAGTTCTAGCAAATTACAATGCTGATGAAGGTTTAAGAACCGAAACGTTCGAATATTAAAACTTTTTGTTGATTGGTGTTAATAAGATACTTTTACAATATCTAAATGAACGGTCCTACGAGGATCACACCCGAAAGTCCCATGCTAGATAACATATATATACATATTGTTTAGATTATTTATTCAAATCAGCTCCGGGATCCTTTGACGGATACTTGTATATATTAATACTCGGATTTTAAGTCAAACCGGAAACACAAAGATATCGTTTTATTCAAGCTTTCGACCAACTAGTGGCCTTCTTCAGGAAAATAATATCTACAATTGTAAAAATATAAATATAACAGCATAAATATATGATAGCATCTTAAATGTTGTTCTTCACCAATTTCAGTGCACCTATCACTTCACTGTTTAGCGATCTATCAGTCATTAATTGTGCTATCCAATAGAGTTCCTTACGCTTTCTTTTAGCAGTGTTGGGAATATTTCCCTCAATTACTGCAAGTGAAATTTCATGTGTTGGATTTTTAATGAGGTGTGATGCCAGTCCATCTGCATTTATACGACAGGCTTTAATATCCGCTCTACGGTTGTTCATCCGAACTGACATCTTATTTCCGCTTTCCCCTACATATTGTGCATGACAGACTGTGCAAGTGCCTAAATAAACCGAATTTTGTGTCTTACAGTTATTGTTACCCCTGATTCTATAAGTTAATTTTGTAGTGGAGCTTGTGAATGTTTTTGAGTTATTCATTATCTGACACGTTTTACACCGTTTATCTCCACACGGTACATTACTACCAATGTCAGTGGAATGATTAGTTGTGACAGAAAAATAACTCCTTAGGTTATATCCAGATTTGAAGAAAATTAACGGTTTACGTTCAGGGGGACACTTGTCATTAGTAATTTCTCTAAATTCCTTTGGTAAATTTTTCAGTGCCTGATGATATGTACATACCACCTTGTTGTTTGTAGTTGTGAGTGGCTTTCTTCTGTTATCATATAGCAGTGTTTTTCTCGGGATAATTCGAGCATATTGAAATTGTCTTGCAATTTGTTTATTTGAGTATCCTCTCTCCATTAATTCTATTTTTAGCAATCTTAATTGTTTTTCAAAGATATCCGGCGAGGAGCATATTTTCTTTGCTCGTATGGCCTCATTCCTAATTATTAGACGCTTTGTTTTAGGAATGTGTAAACTGCTCGCGTGCACTATACTTCTCGTTCCAGTGAATTTTCTATATAAAGATGTTCGGAAGCTATTCTTCATTCTTTGGATCAACAATGAAGTAAAAATGTGCTAAAGTGAAAACGTTTATTGCGTGTCGGAGCATCAAAGCTCCTATGAAAATGTGCCTGTAATCAACGATTCCGCTGGAATTACACATGGTAAAGGTACAGTATCTTCTCCTACATCTTTCCCTTCGGACTTGCAGGTTAGTCAATTTAATAAGAACTATGTTACTGACTCGAGGGAGCTCCCCCCCCGATACCGAAACTTAAAAATTTAGCAATTATTAATGCAGTTATGCCAATTGAAAAGCATAAGCTTTTCAATGTTTTTTACGTAACTTCGTCCAGAACTACTCTGGAAGAGTAGTGTTCAATTTGGTCCGATCATTCGTTAATCAACTAAAGTCTCATTTTCGTCACATGAACTAATGGATGCTTATGAGTCATTTTTCAATAATAATCTGTCCCATCTGGGATCTCTAACGCTAAAGCCCCTACAGGCAACTGTTAAGATTTCTAATTACCCTTCTTATTTGGAGGAGAAAGATCTGGTTCTCTTACGGGACACGTTCAAGTTGAGTTCAGTCCGCGGATTGAAATCTAAAACAGGGGAATCCTTACCTGTTGCGTTCTGCGGTACGGACTTAAACAACGCTGATATTTTGTCACGGAATGCAGTCAACCTTTTTATGGGGTATAATCTCAGATTCAATTTGGTTGATCAAGATTGCTTCACATTTCCTCATTGTAACTCCTGCCACTGCTGGGGGCACTGGGCCTCCTCCTGTACGCGGGAGAAATCGTGCGGAGTATGCGGCAAATCATCCTGTATCGCTTTGTCAAAGGGGGAGAGGTGCGTAGCTACCCCAGTCTGTACTAATTGTGGTGGGGACCACCCCGCGTGGTCACGTCGTTGTCGTATTTTCAAAGAATATAAAATGAAATATGCAGTCTCGGCTCCCCCAACTGGAAGAAGTTTTGCTGCTGTTGCCGCACAGCCATCGGAAAGAATGTCCAACATGGATATTTTGCACTTGCTGGACAACAACAGAAAGAATACATTCTCTCAAATACAGCAGTGGCTAGCACCCCTCCTTGGGGCGTTCCTAAGTTCTCCCTCAGTTCCGTTGCAATCGGAGAAAGATTGTCCGAAATCAAAGAAAAGGGGTGGATCAGCAAGATTGGTTCCACCCCTCAAGGTTGGCAAGCTGATAAAAGAGAAAGGCGCCTCAAAGGGAAATGAAGATACTGCCCTGGGGGTTACGATTCTGGATGGGGCTAGTGGCGGGAGGGGCGACCTTCCCGCACCTAGCTCTGTCTAGGTTGACTTCCCCCGTCCAACTTGTCTAACACAATGGTGAGTAAGCCTGAGCCTTTTTCACTGAATATTCTTCAGTGGAATTCGGGAGGTGCTTCTGCCCTTAGACTTTTATCTGGTAGAGATGCAGATGTTATAGTCCTTCAGGAGACGCGGTCTATCCGTATCCCCCAGGACATTACTCGATTTATCCCTCAGCATATATACACCCACTTCACTCCGTATATAACACCTCCTCACTCCTCTTCATCTCAAGGTCTTTTAACCTTAGTTAAATGCTCCTTAAGATCTTCCCTCCTTCTTAACTATTCTTGTCCTGCCCTATCTTGTCTAGCTATATCACTTCGTAAGAACGGTAAATGTATCAGCATAGCCAATATTTATATACGGCCAGGAGAAATTCACAAGAACCGTGACCTCCTGGATCGTTTATTGGGTAGCGGCTATGACATGTTACTTGGTGATTTCAACGACAGAACTGGTCGTTGGATTAATGCAGCAAACCGCAGAGCCAGGAACGAATATCTTATTCACAAACCACCATCCCCCACCTTTCATTGCTCAACAACTAATTCACTCCTCGACATATTACTGCTACATAAGAAGTGGTTGTTAAAACCCTTCTGTACTGAGCAGTCGCGCCAACAACAGACCACCTCTCATGACCTAATTCGTTGGCGGTTAGAGGAAGATACGTTGCTGAGGAGAAGGTTCCACTTTGATCCCGTCAGGGTGACCTTCTTTCAGGCAGCTATCCAACTATTCCCCCGAATTGGGAATGAGAGTTTGACCAAATTTAATACTTACCTCTCTTCGCAAGCTACCGCGATACTATCGACTACCTATAAAGGTCGCATATACAATCCCACTCCAACAAAACTCAAGGTCCTAGCTAAAATGCTACATCATCTTACTCTCTCTGTTTCCGCCAGACAAGCCCTCTCGAATGAATACTGGAGCACTAGATATAGGTTCCAGTTGAGTAGGGATAAGGCAAGCATTTCTCGCCTTAGCCCTTCTCAGTCTTCCTTCTGGAAGATATTCAAGAAGGAGAAGTTTGTCTGTTGGAAGGATAGAGCATTAGGTTGGATTGGTAGAATAGGCCTTGATAAAGTTTTGGAGGAGGCACTATCCCTTCACAATTATGGAGCCACTCATTCACCCCAACCAATCCCGCCTTGGTGTGACTTCAGGAGTAGGGACTTATCTGTTACAGATATCCTTAACTCATGGGGGCCACTCCCGGGCACCTCCAGAACCCATGCGCCACTCTCCACTCGTGTCTGTCAGCTTTTGACAGACAGTCAAAGAAAGGAAGTCGCCATAACAATGCTGTTGGCCTCCCCTTCCGACATTGCTAACATAAATATTAGCCGTCGAGTATTTTTACCTAAAAAGAAGTCGATTACATGTCCCAAAGATCTGCGGCCTATTTCAATTCAAAACTCCCTCATCTCCATTTACGAAAAAGCGCTTGCGCGTAAAATCCGCGACCATCTAAATAGGCGAAATTTAATCCCACCAGGTTTTCATGGGTACGTAAAAGATCGCTCGGTCCATTCAGCAATAGGTGAAGTGCAACAGTTTTGTCAAGATAACAGTCATCAGCTTGCTGTGGCTGTCTTTCTTGATTTTTCGGCTGCATTTGACCGCATTTCCATTCCTTTTGTTATCACTTCTCTCAGTTCCCTCGGGTTGCCTGGAAGAATTGTTAACAGGGTGAAAATATTGCTGTACTCCAAGCGATTCTTCTATGAAGACGACCCTGATGCACGTCAGTTCTATCCTATTACGGGTGTGCCTCAAGGCTCCCCACTTTCTCCAATCTTGTATCTTGTTGCCTCCATTGAACTATACAAAAAATTCAAACGCGATCAACATATTGTGGTATATGCTGATGATACCACAGCCCTGTTCTCTGGACGCAGGTGCAAAGATGTAGTCTCTGACATCAGCCATTTCTTTACAAGATTAAAAGATCAGCTGCCCATTTCCAATCTTGTTTTAAACTCCTCCAAATCGCAGGTGGTTGTCTTTAATGGCGCCCCTGTGACAAAGAAAAAACTCAAGAGATTAGCACTCTCAGCTCTATCTTCCATCCTGACTAATCAACCACTCCCTACCTTCACAAATCGAGTAAAATACCTGGGATTCACCATTACGGTGAGCTGGTCAGCGAAAGCTGACCTGGATAGACTAAAACGTATCCTGAAGAGAGCTAGATGGGCCCTGAAACGGGCCCAACATCTGTCATTGAAAGAGAAATCCCAAGTGCGCCTCTGGGGTACTTGGGCTATCTCGGGATTAGTTTTCTTTTCAAGAGGACGTCCCCCAGAACAAAGACTAAGGTTTCTCAAGCTCCTCGTCTCGCGTTTACCCAGCATAGTCCGCACCGACTGGACTCTTCGGGGGGTGAAAGACCCCGGGTGGTTCAGTCGCAAGGCGGCGTGTTGGATTGGTTGGGGGCTCAGATCCCCATGGATTTGAGGCTATAATTCTGAAGAAAACGGGCTTGCATTTGAAGAGTGTCAATTATCTATGAAGAAGATTTAGACTGTAACTGTATCATTGTATTTATTCTATTTATTTATCTTGCATGTTATTTATTATTAATAAAATCTATTATTATTATTCTTTGGATGCTTACATCCAGAAACCCAATCGAGTTGTTCATCTCTATAGTGTTAGTAAAGCGAAGCTCAGATAGGTTATTTAGTTCACTGACAAATAATTCAAATTCTCTCTTACCGTGATCGCAAATAATAAACACATCATATATGTAACGCACCCACATTAGTGGAGCCTTTTCACGTTTGAACACATATTCCTCCTCCAAGTTAGAAACATATAAGCTAGCGTATGTAGGACCAACTGGACTTCCCATTGCCGTACCAATTTTGTCTAAATACTTTTTGCTGGCAAGTGAAAGTGTTACCCTCTAGGATTAAGCTTAGTTTTTGACAAAGGACTAGTCGATGATCCTCAGAAGCTCCTTTTCTGGATTGTAAAGAGTTAATCGCTGATATACCCTTGTCAGACTGGATAGATGTGAAAAGGGATTCTACGTCTAGTGTATACATTACAAAGTCAAAATTGCCGTTCCTTGAATTTGCGAATTTCTCCAACTTACGAGATTCTGTCTGTTTTAAATAAGGCAATAATTTATTATGAACTTCGCGCGCTAGCTTTTCACACGCCGTACCGCAATTTCTGATTATTGGACGCCCCGGAACTCTATTGGATAGCACAATTAATGACTGATAGATCGCTAAACAGTGAAGTGATAGGTGCACTGAAATTGGTGAACAACATTTAAGATGCTATCATAAATTTATGCTGTTATATTTATATTTTTACAATTGTAAATATTATTTTCCTGAAGAAGGCCACTAATTAGTCGAAAGCTTGAATAAAACGATATCTTTGTGTTTCCGGTTTGACTTAAAATCCGAGTAACGATATCTTTGTGTTTCCGGTTTGACTTAAAATCCGAGTATATATATAATTTGTTGTTACACCTGCCCTGGGACACTCAATGGTGTACTCGTAAATAAATCACTATATTTTCCTCATAAAGAGGCATAAACACCAGGCAGCATCCTATATATCCTCATCAGACTAAGAAATAGAACCGAATTATTCTCGCAATATTCAAAGTCGCTACGTATGCCCAGTCATCCTATGTGTGACGACAAACTTCAACAACGGTATACGCGTTTCGCTCTAACGGAGCTCATCAGTACCGTGACTTTAATAATCATCTATAGGCACGTTAACACACGCTTAAACAAAGTTTAAAGCTCGAAAAACAGAACTACCCTTAATCTGAATCATCGGAGGGAATTTAGCATAAGCTCTGTGCATGGCAGTGACTATTAAAGTTTAACCATGCATCAGGCACTAAATTCTTTTTAATCGAAATGCTGTTTTACAGGGACACTTTCAAGTGTACAAATATATGTAATATAATTTGTTGTTAAACCTGCCCTGGGACACTCAATGGTGTACTCGTAAATAAATCACTATATTTTCCTCATAAAGAGGCATAAACACCAGGCAGCATCCTATATATCCTCATCATACTAAGAAATAGAACCGAATTATTCTCGCAATATTCAAAGTCCCTACGTATGCCCAGAGATCGCAAGTGTATTCGCAGATATCTACGAACGTGCTTGCCGTATCCTACTTAGAATATGACTATCTGCAGTTGAGTGGGCCGAGTGGGTAATATGTTCCCATATTTCATCAGGTGATGTTTGTAGATCACATTCGGCATTTAGTTAATTTTCCACTATTGTTGCTCTGAATTTTCCTCGAAGTGGCGAGGTATTAAGGAGTCGGCTATCGTAAGTCGTGGATTTGGGTATGTTACTTGTCGCGGAAAATCGTAACTTCCCTACACACTATCACTAGTGCATGATCCGTAATTATTTCCAACCCCTAAAAGGAGATACTGTTCAATAAGTAGGAGTGTCAGCGTTGTCTACAGAGAATGCAATCAATCTGATTCCGTACCGACCATTATGATGTACAATGTTTCGAGATGTCGTCTTTTATGATGAAAGAATGTGTTTGCCATGATAAGATGATGTCTCTCGGCAAGTGAAATTAGCCGCTTGCCATTAGGACATAATCTACCAACAGTATGAGGTCAAACACTAGAGATAAGGTGATTGCGATGACATCCAAATTGAGCATTGAAGTCGACTTGCAACACAAATACATCGTTCGAATGGACCGCATATAGTACGTTGTCAAGTATTTGATAAAATTTCTTTGCGATAGATGAGGGTGCTTAATTCGTCGGTGCATCTGCGCTCACAATCGACCAATTAAACCATTTGCCTGCTAGACGTAGGAGCACAATACGATAATCAATGGGATTCCAGTCAATGATGAATTCTGATAGATCAAACTTCATCACAGTAACAACGCTGCTTTGGCCGGATCTGTTCGTGGGGCCTGAGTGTAGGAGCTGGAATTATTGACGGGATAGCTGATTCACCACAGCGACATTCTGTTAGACAACACGTTTATTGACCTATTTGATAATAAGTGTGCGAGTATTTCTTGCTGACCAATTTGAAGCAGCTAGCGAACGTTCAACGTACCAATTTGTACTCTCTTTAACCGTCGATTAGTTGTGATTGGGAACTGGTAAAAATTATTGTTGTTGCTTGGAAGTTGTTCACTTTGACGCTTTATTGTTTTTGAAGTGGTTTTCCAGTTTCAATCGATTTTCGTATTTTTTCTTCTTTGTGTTTGTTTGAGGCTGGGATACTTCAAGAGTTTGCCAAACTCAAGGGGTAATGATATCCGCGGATAGCTGTGGCTAAGACGAGCCATTTGGCGGCCCTTATTTAATGACGGGACATACTCGTCATGTCATAAAGCCAAGCTCTTTTGGAGTAGACAGCTTTTTATAGGGATAAAGTTGCCATTTTTCATCCCGCTATCGCGGTGGCCTTACCGCTGATTGTCCACGACTGCTTATTCGTAGGTGTAATACCGCTTATATCGCAGTTATCCATCATATATTTCATATATTTATGGAGTTCAGTCTGAACTCCATAAATTAAATAGTTTTGGCTCTGCAGGACCAGATGGTGTATCCCCTTTTCTTTTGCGTACTCTGTCGCACATTATTGCTCCAAGCCTTACGTCTCTATTTCATCGAAGCTTACAGTATTCGTGGATTCCTGATGATTGGAAAAGGGCAATTGTTGTACCTATTCCAAAGAAACAGTTGGCACTAACTTGTTCAGATTTTAGACCAATTAGTCTTACCAGTGTTATTTCTAAAATTATGGAGAGACTCATTGCGAAGAGAATACGTGAACATCTAAATTTATATCAAATTCTTGATGATTCTCAGCACGGCTTCCGACCTGGTCGCTCGTGCCTAACTAATCTGTTGAATGCTCGCGAACATTGGGTAGCTGCTCTTAGTTCGGGTCTTACAGTTGATATAATATTTCTTGATTTCTCTAAGGCCTTTGATAGAGTTCCACATGCTGGTTTAGATTCACTACTACGTCATTACGGTGTACCTACGACAATTTGCAACTGGATTAAGACATTTCTCGAGGATCGATCATTCGTTGTGCGATTAGATGAAGTTTTGTCAACAGCTCGACGTGTTCATTCGGGTGTTCCTCAGGGCACGGTCCTAGGTCCACTTCTCTTTATCATCTTTTTGAATGACCTACTCCTAAGGTTAAAGTGTCCTCACCTGGCATTTGCTGACGATGTTAAAATATGGGCAACAACCCAAAACGAGGCGGATTGTGAATTTTTACAATGTGACCTTAACCGTATCGGGACTTGGTGTAATAGCACTGGCTTGATACTCAACGCGACAAAATGTGTATGGATCAGATTGGGTAGAGATAAAACTCATTTCGATTACAAAATAAATGGACACTCAATCAAGCGAGTCTCAGAACATCCCGACCTGGGAGTGATAATTCACGAATCGCTAAAGACAAGAGCAAATAGTGATCACGCGCGGTTAAAAGCGATACGTGCCTTATACTGCATAAAAATGACTTTTGCAAAATTATCGCCGCAAATCTTCGCCAAACTTTATTGTGCCCTAGTAAGACCACATCTTGAGTATTGTGTACAGGCAACCTTTCCAACGACCAGGAGTGAGTTGAATAACTTGGAAAGTGTAATGAGACGAGCTTCTCGGATGTGTTGTCAAGGAAGCTTTATTTCAAGATTAAGATGTTTGAACGTTTTATCAGTGAGGTATCGGTATCTTTTTCTTGATCTGATTACACTTTGGAAAATTGTACATTCAGCTGATGGCTTTCCTTTGGGTGTAGTTAGATTTCGAGATAATTCGAGATTGCGAGGCCATTGTAAGATGCTTTTTAAAAAATTACCGGGTAAGCTGCGAAAATTTTACAGACTGTCTGAACGGGCAGTAGATGTTTGGAATAGTTTGCCTGAACCTATCGCTGCCATCACCAATTTCCTCGCTTTCAAAAACAGGGTTCGACGTTGGATATACGTCCAGGCTGATTTGTCACCTTTTCTAACCTACCCATTTGGTTGATCTTTTTTCTGTATTGTGTGATCGGCTTAAAGCCTTATGGCTAAGTCTGAACTTGATAATAATAATATATGATGGAAATTTCTCTATCCGCAACCTATAGGACGTGCCCAGTAGCTCCAGCTAAGACCCGGGATCAGAATAAGGATTAGAGGGCATCATAAGGAGCTGCTTTTTTTTATCATGTTTCAATCCATATTCCTCGATCCAACATAGCAGGACGGTCAAATACATGTTAATAACGTGTTAGTTACGTAACTTTTTACGTAAGTTACAAAATAAGTTATATAAGATATTGTTCAATTCGAAATCCTCCTTTTAAAATAATTTTTTTTCTAACAATTCTGTAACAAATTTAATAAACTAATCAGTCTCATATTTTTCTACTATAGTAGAACAATTTAAAGTCAAGCGCGTTTGAGAGTTCTACACGTTGTTAACCTAAGAGTAGAACTGCAGTATTATTTAACTAAGATTTTATGGTGATGCTCCAATCCAAATGTATTATTGTTTACTTGGAACAGCGACATCATAAATTTTATTTAAGAACTGATGAATTGCTTCCTTGTGAGATAACTATTTAGACTGAATTAACTTTGCAACTTCTGAAATCATCATAAGCAGCGGATAAGTATGATAGTCTACATGCAAGGTGTTGAACGTTTTACACAAGATTAACAGATTCTTGAATCTAAATAATTCAAGCCTAGATCATAATATATTTTTTATAAATGTTGAGTCTTGCCTGTCGATCAAGGGACCTATAATTAAATCGAATGAGTACGCGCTATGCTTCATTTATATTGAACGTGGTGAGTTTGATACTAGAAATTGTGGTAACACTCGTTTCCGCTTGTCTAAGATGTTTTAAAATTTATCGTAAATTTAGCGTCTATAATATTGGTGTTATAATATATTGGATTGAATAAACATTAATCCATGAATGAAATATTTGGATAGGTATGAATAAGTTTATTAGCTAATGGTGATCCTTTTCTATAATTTTGTCAATGCACCTTTACATAAAAATCCAATAAAACCTAGGTTCATATGTAGTACGTTTAAATGTACATTAAAACCACTTTCTGTCTATATGAATAAAATACTTAAAGTAATTAAAGCACATTTTAAAAAATATTGCAAGGTAATCGAAATTAATACTGGTATAAAACACTATTTCAGTATTAATTCTACAAAAGAATTTTTAGAACAGACAAAAGGAATAAATTTTCAAAATATAAATACATACGATTTTAGTACGCTTTATACAAATCTAGATTTAGTAGATATTAAAGAAGCGTTAGTAAAATTAATTAATCTTATATTCGGAAAAAGATATACATATATATGTTATAATAATTATAACGGCTTTCTAACAAAACTTAAACCATCAAGTAAACATAAATATATGGATAAGATTGAATTAATAGAATCCTTAAATATCTTGATAAATCAAAATTATTTAAAAGTAGGGACATCTATATTTAGACAAGTAAAGGTGTTCTAATGGGTGGTAATAGTAGCCCAATTAAAGCTGACTTATTTTTAAGCTTTATAGAATATGAATTTGTTCATAAATGTGTAAAATTTGTTCATAAAATATTTAAAAATCTAAAACAAAATATATGTGTATATTTTAATGATGATACATGTGTATTTAATTATAATAAATTTTATGCTATAAGCGAACAAATTTATCCAGATAGCCTTATTCTTAACAAA
Source organism: Pomphorhynchus laevis (assembly GCA_012934845.2). Classification (NCBI taxonomy): domain Eukaryota; kingdom Metazoa; phylum Acanthocephala; class Palaeacanthocephala; order Echinorhynchida; family Pomphorhynchidae; genus Pomphorhynchus; species Pomphorhynchus laevis. Next base: position 68,973 of record WNNJ02001347.1, on the reverse strand, counting down.
ACCAATATTGATGATAAAAAAGGTGTATATCTAGATATGAACATTAAATTAACATTAACTAAAACTGCTATAAATTTATTTAATTCTAGTAATTTTTATTCAATGAATGAATACATTTATCCAAATAGCCTTATTCTTCATAAAACCAAGATTGATGATAAAGAAGGCTGTATTAACATCCATTAAAACTATTATTAATTTAGATCGTTTATATTTCATTTTTTCATGAGCATTAATGCATACCATATAATATTAAATATAATACATAAAATAATGAAATTTAAGAATTGCCATAATATGTAATGGCATTGATTTCAAAATAATTTAAACGTATGTGCTCGTTTTCCTATGCACGATCTGATTACGTTTATCAATTTGGGCTGACAGCTCTTCGCGCTGGTATAGCTACCCAATTGTCTGAGTTATTTCAGTTATCGATAAATAGTGGTCAGTTGTCAGATGATTTGTTAATCTCTACCGTTGTCCCAGCTTTTAAGAGGCTATAGGATAGTTTGATTAAATTTAATCCTACCTCTCATCACAAGCTACAGCGTTGCTTTCTACTACCTATATAGGTCGCATTTGACATCCCATTCCAACAAAACTCAAGGTCCTGTCTAAAGTGATACACCTTCCCAATCTCTCTGTTTCTGCCAGACAGTCCCTCTCGAATGAATACCGGAGCTCTAGATATAGGGTCCAGCTGAACAGGGATAGGGCGAGCCTTGCTCACCTTAAACCTTATTAGTATTCTTTTTGGAAGATATCCAAGAAAGAGAAGTTTGCTTGCTGGAAGGAAAGGACTGTGGGTTGGATTAAGAGCATTGGCCTTGACAGAGTTTTGGAAGAGTCACTATCCCTACATAACTATAGAGCCACTCAATCTCTCCAACCAACCCCGTCTTGGGATGTTTTCATGATCAGGGACTTATCTGTTACAGATATCCTTAACTCTTGGGATCCACTTGCAGGCATTTCTAATTCCGTAGCTCCACTATCTTCTCGGATCTGTCAGCTTTTGACAATTGATCAAAGAAGAGAAGTGGCCGTCACATTGCTTTTACCCTCACCTTCCGATGCAGCCAGCATCAATATTAATCGTAGAATGATTTTACCAAAATGTAATCCGGTCTCATGTCCTAAAGACCTGCGGCACTCCCTCATCTCCATTTACGAAAATTTCATGGATTTATCAAAGGGCGCTTGGTCCATTTAACAATTGATGAAGTGCATCAGTTTTGTCGGGAAAACAATTAACTTGCTGTGGCTGTTTTTCTTGATTTTTCTGCTGCATTTGACCGCATGTTCATTCCATTCGTTATCTCTTAACTCAGGTCCCTCGGGTTGCCTGCTAGAATTGTTAACAGTGTGGAGATATTGCTGTACACCAAGCGGTGCTACTTTGAAGACGATCCTGATGCACTTCAGTTATACCCTATTACAAGTCTGCCCCAATGCTCACCACTTTCTCTGATCTTATATCTTGCTGCCTTCATTGAAATATATAATAATTTATTTAACATGGTAAATGAGTGTAACTGCACGCTTACACTAAAAAAGAACAGCAAAAGTCACAGATTAATTAGTTAATTGCTGAAATTGAATTGGATTTGGCGTTTGAAGCACGGTATTGATGTTGATTGGCGGACATGAATAGGCAGATTATTCCACGAGAGAAGAGCAACCGCAACGAAAAAGCGGAAGCCAAAAGTGCTAGAGTAGTTTGGGACATGTAAAAGAAGGGAAATACGGGAACGCAGAGCACAGTCCACAGGACAAGAATTGTCGAGAAAAGGTAGGTTGAGAAATAAATGTGTGTGAAAAGTTACTAGGTTGAAAGCAATGAGAAGACGAATTTGAACACGACAATAAATGGCAGGCAAATCGAGAGAAGCAAGATAATGAGATGTATGATCAAAACGACGAAGACGGATGAGAATTCGGACAGCTGCGTTGATGATGCGTTGTAAATGAAGAAGAGTGGATTTGAGTGAGTTAGAAAATAAACTAAGACAGTAATCAAGTCTTGAGAACATGAGAGAAGATATTAGAGTCATACATGAAGGGAAATCGATTAATTTACGAATTTGACAGAGGTTGCGGAGTATCAAGGTAGATGAACGTACTTTATTTCTAACGAAAGGTTTAAGTGAAAGTCTATTGTCAAAATGGAAGCCTAGGAAAACGAGATTATCAACGATAGGAAGAATTGTAGAATTTAATGATACGGAGGGAGGTTCGAAGCCGAGGCGTCGAGGTAGGATCCACATAATTTTGGATTTATCAGGATTCAGAGAAAGGCGAAGAGAAGAAAAATGATTGAAAATTGAGGCAAGACAGTTGGAAGCAGAAACACTAAGATCATGAATACGATAAGCAGGTGCATTAGCATAGATGAGAATGTCACCAGCATATTGCATAACATTAAAATTAAATTTATGAGAAATAGAAGACAAATCACCTAGAAGAGAGAAAGCCAAATGGCCTAATACGGAGCCTTGGGAAATACCCTACGGAATGGTAGAAGAATGCGAGAGAGAAGAGTTAGAAGAAACGCGAAAAGTACGGTTTTATAGAAATGAAGAAAACCAAGCTACATTGGATAAAGAGAAGCCATAATCATGACGAAGACGTTGGAGAATAATCGAGTGATCGACCATATCGAAAGCATATGATAGATCAAGAGAAACTATGACACTACATAATTTATGATCGCGCGATATGAGTAATTCGTTATAAACTTTAAGACATGCAATTTCAGAGAGTGATTAGAGCGAAAATCGGTTTGGAAGGGAGAAAATAAGTTGGAGGAAAAGAGATATTCATTAACATGCTTGAGAACGAGGCGTTTAAGGAGTTTAGAGAGGGTTGGAAGAAGTGAGATAGGACGATACGAATATGGTACTGAAGGGTCGAGAGATTGCTTTTTTGAGGAGAGGACAAACAGTGCGCATTTCCAGTAGGAAGGAAATGTGCGACTGCAGACAGACAAGTTGAGCAAAGTGGTTAGGAAGGGTGATATAGATGATCAGATTTTTTAAGCAAGTAGGTGGGAATACGGTCCGAAGGAGACGTTTTATTAGCTGATGACAGAAGAACCGAAGAAACTTCGTCAGACGAAACGGGAAGAAGGTGGGATAGCTCTAGAAGGGAAATATTTAAAGATATGAGAAGATACAAGGGGTATATGGGTAAAACGGAAATCAAATTAGTTAGCTTAGATTGCAGAATGGAGGAAAATTCATCAGGATTTATATTACAATGGGTTGATGATCGTGAAAGAATAGAGTTTAAGATTTTCTAATGAAATTTAGAGTTGGAAGATGGCTCGAGTTGATTTCGCCAAAAGAGAGTACGTTTAGTTCGCATAAGAATGAGATGGGAACGGCGGAGAGAAAGATAGGAAGCACGGAGATTTGGAGGGAGTGAGGTTGGAGAGACATCATTAAGTTCATTTATTGAGCACAACTGTGTCGTTAGCCTCCAGAACACCTCCACTGTTTGAGTGCTTATGCTTTATTAGCTTACCTACGAGGGTAGCACAACAGAACCCGCAGAGGAAATCACGTCCTGAAACGATAGTTTGGAGCATGTGTGACAGGAGTGGAGTGTTGAATCGGTTGATCGAAGATTTTACTGGAGATGATTTTGACGGAAGGTCTATCTAGGTCAGCGAAATCTGACCTAGATAGACTTAAACGTATTCTGAAGAAAGCTAGGTGGGCCCTGAAATGGGCTCAGCATCTGTCGTTGAATGTGAAAACCCAAGTGTGCCTCTGTGGTACTTGGGCTATCTCGTGATTAGTATTCTTTTCGAGAGGACGTCACGCAGAGCAAAGACTAAGGTTTCTTAAGCTTATCATCTCGCGATTACTGAGCATAGTACGCCTTGATTGGACTCTTCGGGGGTGAGAGACCCGGGTGGCTCAGTCGTAGAGCGGCGTGTTGAATCGGCTGGAAGGATCAGATTCCGCTGGAACTGATGCCTTAGAAATTTGTTGAAAGACTACGAAAATTTTGAAGATTTCTTATACTGTGTTGTTTCTTAGCTGTTTTTCTTTTTAATTATTATCGGTTATATAGTTGTTTAAGAAAATCCTTGTTATCATTGCTTAATTTTTACCATGTCTCTGATTTTCGCTAGATGCTTAAGCCAATTTGCTATCTGTCTGATGCCCCCGCAAGCGGTTAAACGATAGGAATAAACATCCAATTTTCTATTGTTTGAACACGCTCAAGATATTTCTTTCTTTTTCGTTGTTCATGGTACATTAAATTAACCGATCCGTTACAATATGAAAGATCAAAGTTATTGAAAACACAAACATCGTAATACGATCGCTCAAACAGTTCGTCTAAATCGGTACACTCAAAATTAGCACGTGCAGATCTATCTGTTGTCGTTGCAGAATTTTCGGAGTAAATTGTCTCTTTTTAATGTAGAACATGATAAATTGAATCCATAATGAGTGAAAAAAGCAATGTTTTGTAAGCGACACGAGCTTGTAGCTCATTTGCTGCTGTTCGCTATAATAATTTATTGAATCCGAAACATCTCTGTGTAGTGTTTTAAAATCTTATATAACAATACATTTAAATCTTCTAAACTTGAAAGAATATAGAAGCCGAAACACCCGTATTTATCAAAACGCAAAAATATTTTAGCCATGTACATTGAAAATTTTTGAACAGGTTTTATGAGTTTGAAAATAAAAAAAATCCGTCTTCTAATACTATCAAGCATATAATCGAAGATATGGCTGAAGACATTAATAATCAGATCATAAAAATGTGAAAAAATCATTGATATGTTCAATACAACTATACGAATCTACGGACATTACAAGCAAGGCACTTCTTAGTTTTGTGAATTTTGAATATAAACGGGAGTTATATGAAGAACTACTCTGCTCGATTTACCTACAGTGTTGAACAATTTAAGATTTTTAACGCTCTTAATATTTTTTTCATGAACATTGAATTGACTGATAAAATGTATTAAGATATGCACAGACGGAGCCGCAGAAATGACTGGATGTCTTTTAAAAATTGTTGCAAAGGTAAAGAATGTTGGTCATCCAGACCTTTTATACTGTATTATATAGCAAGTTGTGACGAAAAAATGCCATAAGAACTACAGTAAGTATTAGAAAATGTCATTGAAGTCGAGGAGAAATTCCACGTAAAGCATTTAATTTTAGAATATTTGAGGCAGTTTGTGAAGAAATGGGTTCCTAGTATTATCATACACAACAACTTGAGAATCTGGGCTCATTATAGGTTGGATCACAGCAACATATTTTTGAAGCTTTTAATACTCATTTTCTTGGATCACAACAAAAAAATGGATAAAAATAAAAACTCAAAATATATACGATCGCAGTGATTAAAAAACGACGGTCTCTTGAATAAAGTTGCACAGGAACAATCCATTATATTTATTGGGAGAGAATTCCACAATGGAGCAATGCGATCAAGAATGGTTATTAGCTTTTTATTGAGGAGCGCTTTATTTACCACGCTTTATTTTTGTTTTCTAGATACTCATAGTCTAAGACTATTCGTTCCTTAGTATCTATAATCATTATATACGCATATAGTTCAGCAGTGGCGTCCGGCAGAGGAAACGCTGATTCAGTTAGGCAAATATCAGAGTATGAATCAATTCCCAGGACGACATTTACTGTTTCTTAAAAAGCTTGCACCTGATAACACTCCAAATATTGATTGGGTCTCTTATACCGCGATCCAGGGGTGTGATAAAAAATCATCAGCCTTACTTGATAAAAAAATTAATTTTAACGTGGCAAATGCGTGCCAGCGCACGCTTACATGACCACAACAAAACAAAAATGTTAATCATGTGTCGAGAAGGTGTGAACGGAGGAGGTGTTTGAATGTGATAAAGGAGGGAGCGCGGCGGACGTCGAGAGGGAGTTGATTCCAGGCGAGTGAGGCGGCGACGAGGAAGGATCGGAGACCGTAGTTGTTGGAGTAATTAGGAACGTGGAGTAAGAGGGTATGACGGGAACGCAGCGATAGCGAGGTGGGGCGAGTGTCGTCTAAGAAAGGAAGGTTGATGAACGATGGGGAGCCGACAGCTATGAGACGAAAAGTTACGAGATAAAGGCGAAGTTTGATGTGGATGTGGATGTTGGGCCAGGAGAGTTGGGCAAGATATGTGGATATGTGGTCAAAGCGACGGAGACGAAAGAGCACTCGAACGGCGGAGTTGATTATGCGTTGTAGGGGTAGGATGATGGATTGTGGAGAATTGGCGAAAAGGCTAAGGCAGTAATCGATTTTAGGGAAAAGAAGCGATGAAAGAAGAGACATACAAGAACGGAAGTCGATAAGGGGGCGGATACGGCGGATGTCACGGAGAATTAAGTTAGACGAGCGAACCTTGTCACGGACGAAGGATTTTAAGGGAAAGGTTGATCATCGAAATGGAAGCCTAAGAAAGTGAGATTGTGTACTATGGGGATGATCGATGAGGCAAAAGATACAGTGGGAGGAGATATGTTTGGTTTACGGGGAGGATCCACATTATTTTAGACTTGTCGGGTTTAGAACGAGATGGAGATTGGAGAGACGTTCGTAGATAGAAGAAAGACAGTTGGAGGCAGAAATGCCGATATCGTGTATGCGATGTGCGGGTGCATGAGCATAGATGAGTATGTCATCGGCGTATTGCATGACGTTAAAGGAAAAAGGTTTTCCAAACGGAGAGAGATCGCCAAGCAGAAGAGAGAAAAACAGGGAACCTAGGACTGAACCTTGTGTGACCCCGCAAAAGATAGGGATGGGATGGGAGGATGATGAATTAGAACAGACGCGTAAGGAACGGTCGGATAGATATGAGGCAAACCATGCTACGTAGGAAGAAATCCGTAATTATGACGAAGGCGAGAAAGGAGGACGGAGTGGTCGACAATGTCGAAAGCGGAGGAGAAGTCGAGGGAGATGAGAACACTATATTGAGCCTTGCCTCGAGAAACGAGTAAGTCGTTGTAAACTTTCATGCAGGCGATTTCTGTGGAGTGATTAGAGCGGAAAGCGGTTTGGAAAGGAGGGTACAGATTGGATTACGAGAGATAAGCGTTAATCTGTATTAAGATGATGCGTTCTAAGAGCTTAGAAAGAGTAGGGAGTAGTGAAATGGGGCGATAGCTAGAAAGATGGAAGGGGTCGAGCGATTGTTTTTTTAGGAGGGGACGAACGATTGCGGATTTCCAGTGTGAAGGGAAGATACGACTGCGAATTGACGAGTTAAACAATGTTGTGAGAAAAGGAGATATCGATGAGCATATGGATTTAATTATTGGGTAGGTAGGGGATCGACAGGTGAGGTTTTGCTGGGCAAGGACATGAGAACAGATGAGACTTCGGAAGGTTAGACATGTAGAAGATGTAGCCGGTCTCCATCCTAGCCTCACTATTTTGGATAATGAGGCTAGGCGGGGTAGAGTGGGATAGGATGGAGACCGGGGTGTGAGAGAACAACGTGGATACCTTGGTCTGGAGAAATGACGAATAATCTTGTAGTCCAGACGCTGCATTCGTTTGTCGAGCACTGTACTTGTAGTTGAGCACAGTTGTTGTCGGTCGTAGATGCCTTCTTACGTCCTCGCATCGACGTCCTTGTGTTAAAACTGTTAAATTTGCTGATTTTATCTGGAACTGGATTGATCTGAAACTGGATTGATCTGGAACTGGATTGATCTGGAACTGGATTGATCTGGAACTGGATTGATCTGGAACTGGATTGATCTGGAACTGGATTGATCTGGAACTGGATTGATCTGGAACTGGATTGATCTGGAACTGGATTGATCTGGAACTGGATTGATCTGGAACTGGATTGATCTGGAACTGGATTGATCTGGAATTTACGATCTGCACTTTACGTATCATTTACCATTATACCTGGTCATATTTCGCGTCTGGTCAGTTTTAAGAAAACGATTGGTGTTATGAATGCGGATTACGATACAATTGGTGAAATACTGGGCCTAGTTAGATGGCCTTGTGCTAGATTAGTCGGTGTTCATGTGACCTGGTCGTTCCTTCACACAACATTGATTAATCTACTTCACGCCTTTCCCCTTTCGTAACACGTACGCATTTTCCCCTTGCGTAGCACGTAAACCACAATCCTCGAAACACAAATGGTTTGACAGCGAGTTGAAACGAGCTGTCAGAGAACGTGATCATGCATTCCTACTATTTAAGCGTGGGCTCGGATCCTTAAGATTTTATACTGCCATTCGCAACAGGGTGATTTCTCTTAAACGTCAGAATAAGCATCAATTCATTGCTGCCATATGCTTCTTGTCTCATGTTTATCAAAAGAGACTTTTCAACTACTTAGCAACCGTAAGAGAGTATAGTCGTCAATCAACTGTCTGTTGATGGTGAGCAAAAATCGGTTTATCCTCTTTCCATCGCCAATATCCTTGACAAAAACTTTTGTCTAACTGGCAATCGATTTTGCCTATGTGATTACAACATTACGATAGTCAATTCTTCTCTCCAGTACCAGGATTCTAACCTCTACTTTGACGCGCTCGATGTTCTTAATATCTTATCGAAGCTACCGGCTAAAAATAGTCCAGGTCCTGATGATATTCCTAGTATATTATTATGCAAAGTTGCGTCGAGTATAGATCTAGCGCTTTTTGATATTTACTGCTGGTACTTGAGAACTGGCATAGTCCCAGATATGTGGAAGAGAGCATTAGTCATTCCAGATTTCAAAAAGGGGGATAAGGTAAATCCTCAAAATAATTGGCCAATAAGTTTGACGTGTATTGCTTGCAAGGTGATGGAGAAACTGATCCTGAGGTATATTTCTTCTCATTTGGATAAATTCAATATTTTGTCTAATAAACAGCATGGGTTTAGAAAACATCACTTTACTTCAACTAATCTAACATTATCACACGAAAGCTGGGCCGGTTTTGACGAACAGGGGGTTCCGGTTGATGTCATCTTCATTGATTTGTCCAAAGCTTTTGATCGGGTCGTTCATCCAACTTTACTGTGGAAACTAGGAAATTACGGATTCTCAAAGCACTTTTGTCTCTGCATACATGAATTCATGAGTAGACGTTCCTTTGCTGTGCGAGTTGGTGAGTCTCTTTCTTAATGGTTTTATCTCACTCAAGTTGTTCCTCAAGGATGTATCCTTAGTCACATTTTGTTTAATATCTACATCAACTAAATCGCTGAAAATGTTACATGCAGTGCCTATTATACGCCGACGACACGAAACTGTTGTGCCCTTTATTTCGTGATTGTTCTAGCTCTCCTCTACTACAATCAGATCTGGATAAAGTTAGTAGTTGGTGTTCATCACACGGCTTAGTAATCAATGTTAGTAAATGTCGACATGATAATTGGTCAATCTCGATTACCTTCCCCTTCTTATCAATTCAGCTCAACAGTTATCGAATCCGTAAATCACTACTGATCTAGATGTTGTTATTTCCTCCAATTTAAAATCTCGTCTTTATTTTTCTGCTATTATCGCAAAATGCCGTAGAATTTTAGAATTTCTTCATCGAAACGTTGGACGACTTGAGCCAAAGGTTTTACGCATTGTATATCCGAGTCTCTTATAATCACATATGATCTATGCATCTCACGCGACACACCCTCAACTGAAATCAGAATTGATTGAATTCGACAACATTTTGAGAAGAGCCACGCACTTGGTTCCGGCAAACTCGCTCCATTCCTTATCCAGTTAGTCTAGAGGCGTTGGGTATAAGATCTATTGAATGCGATCTGTTGATTGCAGATCTTACACTAGTGTGGATGTCGCTGCGCGTGCCTAACCATCCGTGTAAGCAGCTGTTCTGTCTTCGTGAATCCTCAATGTTACGTGGACACGAGCTATGTTTGAAGCATCGCTCAAAGCATCGAACAAATTGTACGAGTGATGGATCGCGTCTGTAAACGATGGAATTGATTATCACCTGGTGCGATCAACAGCTCTTTAATATATAATACAAATTTATTTAATGTGGCAAATGCGTACAAGCTGTACGCTTACAAGTCCACAAACAAAAATGAGAAAGTCAAGCAGTTAAATTGTTCAGATGGGATCGGATTTGTCGTTTGAAGCACTGCAGGGAAGTTGATTGGCGTATATGAATGGGCAGATGATTCCACGATAGAGGAGCAGCCACCAGGAAGGAGCGGAGTCCAAAGGAGGTAGAGTAGTTTGGGACATGTAAAAGAAGGGAATTACAGGAACGCAAGGAACAGTAAACAGGACGGGAATTATCAAGAAAAGGAAGGTTGAGAAATGAAGGGGTATGAAAAGTTACAAGGCGGAAAGCAACGATAAGAAGACGAATTTGAACACGACAATAAATTGTAGGCAAATCGAGAGAAGCAAGATGGTAGGATGTGTGATCAAAACGACGAAGACGGAGGAGAATTCGGACAGCTGCGTTGACGATGCGTTGTAGGGGAAGAAGAGTGGATTTAGGTGAGTTGGAAAATAGATTAAGACAATAATCGAGTCTAGAAAAAAGGAGAGATGATATGAGAGTCATACAGGAAGGGAAATCGATCAATCTACGAACTTGACGGAGGTTGCGGAGTATCAAGGTAGATGAGCGTACTTTATCTCTAACGAAAGGTTTAAGTGAAAGTCGGTTGTCAAAATGGAAGCCTAGGAAAACGAGATTATCAACGATAGGAAGAATTGTAGAATTTAATGATACGGAGGGAGGTTCGAAGCCGAGGCGTCGAGGTAGGATCCACATAATTTTGGATTTATCAGGATTCAGAGAAATGCGAAGGGAAGAAAGATGATTGGAAATTGAGACAAGACAGTCGGAAGCAGAAACACTAAGATCGCGAATACGATAAACAGGTGCATGAGCATAGATGAGAATGTCATCAGCATATTGCATAACATGGAAGTTAAATTTATGAGAAATCGAAGACAAATCACCAAGAAGAAGAGAGAAAAGTATAGGGCCTAATACGGAGCCTTGCGGAACACCGGACGGAATGGACGAAGGATGGGAGAGAGAAGAGTTAGAATATACGCGAAATGTACGGTTTGATAGATATGAAGAAAACCATGATACAGTGGGTAAAGAGAAGCCATAATCATGACGAAGGCGATGGAGAAGAATCGAGTGATCGACGATGTCAAAAGCAGACGATAGATCAAGAGAAACTATGACACTACATAATTTATGATCGCGCGATATGAGTAAGTCGTTATAAACTTTAAGACATGCAATTTCGGTAGAGTAATTAGAGCGAAAAGCGGCTTGGAAGGGAGGAAATAAGTTAGAGGAATAGAGATATGTATTAACTTGCTTAAGAACGAGACGCTCAAGGAGTTTAGAGAGGGTTGGGAGAAGTGAGATTGGACGGTACGAAGATGGTAGTGAAGAGTCGAGAGATTGCTTTTTGATGATAGGACGAACAGTGGCGCATTTCCAGATGGAAGGAAATGTACAGCTACGGATGGACGAGTTGAACAATGTGGTTAGGAAGGGTAAGATAAAAGTGCAGATATTTTTAAGTAAGTGAGTGGGAATTGGGTCAGAAGGAGAGGTTTTATTAGTTAATGACAGCAGAACCGAAGAAACTTCATCAGACGAAACGGGAAGGTGGAATAGTTCTGGGAGGGAAGTATTTAAAGATAAGAGTGGGTACAAGGGGGCTATGGGTAGTAGGGAAAGTAAATTAGATAGCTTAGTTTGTAGATAAGAAGAAAATTCATCAGGATTTATATTACAAGGGGTAGATGATCGTGAAAGAATTGAGTTTAAGATTTTCCAATGAGATTTCGAGTTGGAAGATGACTCGAGTTGATTTCGCCAAAAGAGAGTACGTTTAGTACGTATAAGAATGAGATGTGAACGGCGTTGAGAAAAGTAGGAATCACGAAGATTTGGAGGGAGTGAGTTGGGTGAACGTTTAAGAAAGCGTTTATACATACGAAAAGAGTGACGGAGTCGACGCTTAGAAAGACTACAGTCAGAATCGAACCAGGGAGCATGGCGCAAGCGCTGGGAACGTCGAAGTCGACTAGGTAGAAGGTTATTGAGGATCGACGTAAGTTCAGAATCAAACAGAATGCAGAGATCATCGGGAGAGAGATAGTTAAGAGGAAGTGAAAAGAGTGAAGAATTGAGTAAGGCTGTGCAGAGAATAGGGATATCGAGAAGCTTCCAGGGTCGACTTGGTGTAGATAATGGTAAAGGCGGAGAAGGAGGATGGGGACGAGTAAGAGTAAGAGTGACAAGGAAATGATCGGACAAACCAGGATCAGTAATTGACAAGGAGGTATAGTCATTGAAGCAGTTAGGAACAGCAATGATGTCGAGAGCACCGCCGAGAATATGAGTTGGGCTTGTTGAAAGTAATTTATAGTTAAAATCAGAAAAAAGATTAGTTAAAGTGATAGAGTCAGAGTCAGACGGGCGATCAAGACGAATGTTAAAGTCACCGAGAACAAAAGAAGGAGTATAAGACAATGAACAGTGAGACATTAGATCTGCAAGGTCGTTAAAGAAGATACGTGATGGGGCAACTGAACCTGGACGGTATACAATCACAAGTTCCAGAGGGAAAGGCGTTGATAATCTGCATATGAGTAATTCGAACGAGGTGTAACGGATGTTAACGTTGATTTTACGTAAAGACATTGGGTGACGAGCAATGGCAACAATACCGCCATGGTTAGACGCAGTAGATGTATGAGATGTAATTTGACGAGCTGATTCAACTAGAGAACAACCAGAGCGACATAGACGACGAATAGCAAGATCGTTGGAGTCAGTGTGCCAGGATTCGGTAATGCAGAGAATATCGATAGATAATTGATCGAAGATATCGAGAAGCATATCAGCTTTATGAAGAATGGAGCGAGTATTGAATAGACTAAGACGAAAAGTATGCTTAGGAGCGAGATCGACTAGCGAAGAAGACAAGGGGGAGAGATGGGACGCCATCGAATTTTTGGCCTTGTGTGAAGAACGTGAAAATTTCCGTTGATTTTACGTATAGATAAGGATGACTCGCCGTTTGTTTCACGTCGATGTTTTTCAATGCGAGCTAAATTGAGCTGGGCAATATCAGAAGGGGAGCGGTCAGGAAAGATACGGCAAGTAGATGAAGTGGTAAGAAGTTTAAAACGTTGGGAGAGTACCGAAGAGGCATGTGAACTATGTCGGAAAACGATTTTTAAGAGTGGAGGACTGAGATGATTTGATTTAGTGGATTTGTTTAAACGAATAAAGGATACAGGAGCGATATTATTGAAGAGTGATGGGTTATCATCAGGAAGAATGGTTGCTAGGATAGACCTGAAAGCAGATACATCATCATCGAGGCGAGATTGTGGAGAAGCAGATTCGGAAAGCTTTAAGTTTGATATGATTATACAGCGATCGCGCGAAGGAAAACGATTTCGTGGAAGTGGTGGACGGACAGAGCTGGTTGGAGTCGAGGTAGATGAGCAGATAGAAGTGGAAATGACAGGGGTGCTTGATAAAGAATTAATATTGGTTGGAGCAAGTGTGACAGGAGCGGGGTGTTGAATCGGTTGATCAGAGATGTGACTGGATATGATTTTAAATGAAGGATGTAACTTATTGGGAAGTGTTACGTGGGAGGTAGAGTAAGGAGAATTAAAATAGGTTGGGGCATGAGTGACAGGAATGGAGTGTTGAATTAGTTGATCGGAAATGTTACTGGAAATGATTTTGATGGAAGGGTGTAAATTATTGAGAGGTGATACAGGGGGGTCGAGTAAGGAGTTCGTGAGGAGAATAAAGAAGTTTGAGATTTATTTAGATTGGGGGAGGAATAGGAAAGAGGAGGTACGAGATGAAAAGCTTTACCGTTAGCATTGTTAGAATGAGAAAGATTAATGGAAGTTTGGTACGTAGTTGAACGAGGAGTGTGTGAGAGAGTAGGTTCAATAATGGGATTATATGATGCGAAGTCAGGTGTTGATGCGAGGGAAACATCTAAAACAGCATTGGTCTGAGTGGTAGTGTGTGATACAGGAGTAGATGAGCAGGATAACTGTAGTAGTCGTACTGATGTACAAAAACCGCAAGTGAAATGTTTAAGTTTATACACTGAGTGGTCGGATATTTTAACACGAACAAGTGTCCATACATCGCAATCTTTGGAATCGCATCCAACTTCAAAGCTGGTATAACCATCATTGCATTTAGATGTGGAAGATTGTTGATCAGGAACAGGGATCTGAGATCGCGCTTTTTTAGGCATGACCTTTTATCGATAGATTGAGCTCAATCCGCGAGCGTAGCGAGCGGAACTGACAGGAATAATCTGGAACTGACAGGAATAATCTGGAACTGACAGGAATAATCTGGAACTGACAGGAATAATCTGGAACTGACAGGAATAATCTGGAACTGACAGGAATAATCTGGAACTGACAGGAATAATCTGGAACTGACAGGAATAATCTGGAATGTAAGAGTTTCAATAACCAAGACTTATTTTAAGTCTTGGTTAGCTCTTGTGCTGTGCAATTCAATGAACGCCTAAAGCTTGACCTCGTGAACTCTTGATGTTTATGTTTCGTCTTTTTCTTTGTTTTTCTATTTTTATTCGATGTGATGCTTCCTTACGAGCTTCATCTCTCTCGTAAGTCGACATATAATAATATGTGACATAGTTACTGGATCTCACATTCTTCAGGATCATGCATCTGGTTTAGATGGCATGATTCAGGCAAGTCAGTGGCCAACTGTTTGAGTTAGTCCACTGTTATATGAATGTTAATACTCACATACGCTGTTGTCGGTTGAATCGTTGAAATATATTTCGAAAATTTTGAAAAAAGATTCATCTTTTGTCTTCGCTGTCAGTACCGTAATTTAGAATTGGAGGTAGCATAAGTCGAAGAAATTTTAAAGTAACAAAAAGAAATTTCTGATAATAGAAGGCTAATATTAACATATAAAGCAGCTTTACAAGAAATTTTCGAGATCATCAAATGTTTAGCTATTTTAGTTATAATTATGTGCTAACTTACCGCATAGTCTAGATTTAATAACTTCCGTCTTATCAAGATTTACAAACAGACCATTAGCTAAACAATTATATCAGTTAAACATTTAATCGGTATAGCTTATTTAAAGCTAAATGTAAAGAATTTAGGTTTCCGGAGTGAATCACTAGATCTTCAGCATATAAACATATTCACAATAGGGTGTCTTTATTAATGCATCGAGTAATTATATAGCGTATAGTCTATATGGTCTATTTAGTTTATATCAAGATATATATATAGTCCATATAGTCTCTATCAAGACAACATTAGAAAAACTGAACAACGTCGCACTAAGATGGTCTTCTTACTGAATGCTGTTTAATTGCAAATATTACTTCAGAAACCATATTTCAGAAACATGGTTTCTGAAATATGGTTTCAGAAACATAAAGCTAAACAATAAAGAAGCTGAACGAGCTAAAAAAATTCAGACTTTGCGGGTATTCGTGCGGAACGGCGTTTAATTGCAAAAATATCTCGAAGTATCACAGGTCAACCTAACTCTATGCAACATAGTTTCTGAAAAGGGTTGCTTTACGAACCTTTTGTCTGCCCGGGAAGCTTGGATTGCGACTCTTTCAAGAGTAAGGCAGTGGATGTTGCTATGTTTAATTTTAGTCATGGTTTCGACCGTGTTACCTATAGTTGTCTCATTGAAATAATGGCCGAACATTGCATTAATAGCTTAGTTGCATGATAGATTAGTGATTTTCTATCTAATAGATCTTCCCGAGTACGAATTGGTAGTATATTATCCTCGCCACGTTTAATTACGCCAGGAGTTTCTCAGTCTACTATACTAGGACTCTTATTGTTTAACATGTTCATGAACAGTCTACTGACTCAATTCCACTATCCTTGTTTAGCTTTGTTGTGAGGTCCTATCTGAAAAAGACCATATCTGTTTACAGCGTGATATGGTTCATACGTGAAGTGTTAACATCGGCCTAGCGGGCAGAACGTAATTTTTGGTCAAAGCCCAGATACAATAATAAACAGTCAAAAACACGAATGGAATGTTTCCTCAGAATTTCTACAAATATGTGAATCATTAAATCCTGTAATTTAAGCAAAGATAGGGGCTTAAGCATAAGCAACAAGCTGATAACGGTATCAAATTTCTTGGACAAATATATAAATGGCGTAAGTAGGTTGATTAATCTGCCAAGACTCAAACACGGTATTGGGCATCATTTGTATCGCCGTATTTGTTGAATAAAATGATCTAAAACCATGTTGTTTAGATAGTAAAACCTCTGAAAAGTATACTCCCAAAAGCCGTGTGTAATGATACTTACCTTTTGACTTGTTATTCTAGATGTATTAGAATAAAGCCTATTCTTCTCTGCTTGAATTTACTCGGTACAATTTATTCTAATACACTGTTACCATGGACAAGATCTTGAAGCCAAACATCTTGGAATTGCATCCTGATGACACGAATGCCGAGCGCACCTGGAGACATTGGCTCATACGTTTCAAGACATTCATTTCGTCCTTGGAGTCACCGTCCGATAGTGACAAATTTCACATTTTAACGAACCTGGTTTCAGCGGAGGTTTACGACCTTTTTCGAGAAACGGAAACTTACGAAGACGCGTTATCGACGTTATCTACTACGTACGTCAAATCGAAAACGGATTTGTTTCTGCGACATCAATTGCGTAATCAGCGCCAATCGTCCAACCAAACAATCGATCAATTCATAAGGCATATCGAATCTCTGGGTCGTGAATGTCCATTCGAGGCTGTAACAGCTCAAAATCATCGAGATTTATTTTTACGCGACACGTTCGTCGCAGGAATCAACTCACCGATAATTCGGCAACGCCTGCTTGAAGCTGAGGTACACAATAAAGCCAAGGCGTACGAGCTTGCACGAACTTTGGAAGACGCGCATACTCAAGCAAGCCATTTCACAGAACAATCAAACTTAAATATGGATTGTGAATCGATGACCATAAATGAACTACATGAAAATATACAAGAAGAACTTCCTTGTCAAATACAATGTAACTCGGTAGAACGTCGCAAATGCTACTTTTGTGGAGATACAATTCACAAACGAGATCGATGTCCTGCTAAGAATATCACTTGTCGTACTTGCGGGAAGTTGGGTCATTTCGCACGGGTGTGTAAATCCAAACGACAAATTTCAACAGGTGTCCATTCCGTGCTAGGTAGTACTTCTTTCTTTCAAGATTCTGCCGCGACGCTACCAACAATTCAAATTTGTATAAAAGGGGTTTCGTTAAATGCGTTGATTGATACAGGTAGTGCACTCAATTTGATAAGACCTGATATTTCCACTTTGTGCAAACTGACATCGAACCCCTCAACTATACGTGTGTCTATGGCGAACACCGCATTCTCGACTAAATTACGACAATTCGTGGTAGCGGATATATCAGCTGATGGCAGACCTTACAAGAATATAAAATTCCATATTTTGTCGTCTTTATGTTCGGATGTTATACTTGGCCGGCCATTCCTTTCAAGACACACTTCGTTACTTATGAAATTCAACGGTTCCGAGCCTTGTTTTACAATTGGAGCTGCAGAAGCTTTGACAGTTGAATCTCCTCAGCTATTCAAATTTCTGGACGAATCCATCCATCCTATCGCAACAAAATCTCGTAGAAGAAATCCGTACGATGAAAAGTTCATTGACAGCCAAATCAAACAACTATTATCCGACGAAATTATCGAACCAAGTCAATCGCCCTGGCGCGCTCAAGTACTCATTGTCAATCAGAACCAAAAGAGACGGATGGTTGTTGACTATTCGGAAACTGTCAATAAATTTACTCAGCTCGACGCCTTCCCACTTCCACGAATTGATGATTTTATCAACAAATTAGCTCCATATTCCTTTTACAGTTGTCTCGATCTTAAATCAGCTTACCATCAGATTTTGCTGCGCAGTGACGAGCGTCATTATACTGCTTTCGAGGCGAATGGATCCTTATATCACTTCAATCGTCTACCATTCGGTCTCACAAACGCCGTTCCTGCTTTTCAACGAGTTATCAATGGGATAATTAATAGAGATAAGTTGACAGACACCTACGCTTATCTGGATGATGTCGTGATCGGCAGAAGAAGTAAAGAGCAACATGACAGTAACCTGAAGCGTTTTCTAAACGTAGCCACAAAATACAATATAACCTTGAACAATTCAAAGTGTGTGTTCGCGTCTTCGTGTATACGAATACTTGGTTACCAAATTTCTAAAGGAAAAATGTCCCCTGACCCCAATCGAGTGATTTCAGTTACTTCCCTTGAGGAACCCAAGAACGCAGCATCCTTAAAGCGTATTGTTGGTTTGTTCGCCTACTACAGTTCCTGGATTAAAGATTTCTCAAAGTTGATTCGTCCTCTAATTGATTCTCAGTCTTTCCCATTATCTCATTCTGCACTGAAAGCTTTCCATACTTTGAAGGAACGTATAGCTGAAGCCACTTTGTCAACCATCGACTTTGAATTGCCATTCACGATAGAGACAGACGCAAGTGAGCGATCGATTGGAGCTTGTTTGCCTCAAAATAGTAAGCCTGTCGCCTTCTTTTCAAGATCCCTCGACAAAAACGCGAAACGATTCACCGCCATTGAAAAGGAAGCGCTGGCTATTGTTGAAGCGTTAAGATACTGGA
Organism: Pomphorhynchus laevis; assembly: GCA_012934845.2. Taxonomy (NCBI): domain Eukaryota; kingdom Metazoa; phylum Acanthocephala; class Palaeacanthocephala; order Echinorhynchida; family Pomphorhynchidae; genus Pomphorhynchus; species Pomphorhynchus laevis. The sequence continues at coordinate 50,247 of WNNJ02001347.1, read as the reverse complement.
GACACTATTTGTACATCCAACCATTCAAGATTATTACGGATCAGCGTTCTGTTTCATACATGTTCAGTGCTCACAACAACAAAATAAAGAACGACAAGATATTAAGATGGCGTTTGGAGTTGTCCCAATTTAAATTTGATATCCAGTACCGAGCTGGGAAGCTCAATCATGCCGCTGACGCTCTTTCTCGCGACGCGTCCTGCAACTCTGTCTTATTCACCAATCATGATCTTCAGCATCTTCGTAAAGTCCATAGTCAATTATGCCACCCGGGAATTACTCGCCTTTGGCATTTCGTGCAAAAACGGAACCTCCCATTTTCCCTCTCGGATGTTAGGAATATTTCAAGCGAGTGCAAAAGCTGCGCTATATTGAAACCAAGATTTTTTCGTCCACCTGAGGCTAAACTCATAAAATCAAGTATGCCATTTGAACGCTTGTCTATGGATTTTAAGGGCCCAATTCCTACAAAGAACAATAAAAGGTATTTGTTAACCGTCATTGACGAGTATAGCAGATTCCCCTTTGCCTTTCCATGTTCTGATATGACTACACACACTGTCATAGACTGTTTAACCCAGATCTTTTCAATTTTCGGTTCACCTGCTTCAATCCATTCTGATCAAGGTACGGCTTTTACCTCTAAGGAAATCCAGTCATTCCTCTCTCATCACGGGGTGGCGATTACTCATTCAAGTTCATACAACCCTGCTGGCAATGGTCAAGTCGAGCGCCTTAATGGTGTACTATGGAAGGCAATATCATTGCGTTTACATGACCTCGGAAAGAAAACAGATGAGTGGCAAAGTGTATTACCACAATGTCTCAACGCTATTCGATCACTTCTGTGTACTGCCACGAATCACACACCACATGAACGACTCTTTACATTCAGCCGACGCTCTATAAATGGTCATGATCTTCCGTCTTGGTTATCAAACCCTGGCCTAGTCTTAATAAGACGCTTTAATAAAACGAACAAATACGAGAACCCTGTGGAAAAAGCTGAAATTGTGTACGCCAATCCCAATTTTGCTCTCGTGAAGTTACAAAACGGGAGGGAGATATATATATCAACTCGACATTTATCCCCGTATCCCAGAGTTGACGAAAACCTCAATATCAACTCGTCCGATGGAGACATTCCCTTTGACCTTGAAACTTTGAATTTATACGATGGCGATAAAATGTGTGATCAGGCATCAATAAATGACCATTCAACAGTAAATAGCAATTCTCATTCACGTTCAGATAAGCGTTCTGATGAAATCACTGTCAACCCTGAAAACTTGGATGCAACGAAGTATATCGATGAGACGGTCAATCACAACGAGGAAAACGAACTATCCAGACAGGATGAATCATTTCTCTTAAATACTGATAATACGTGCCAGAGCAACTACCCTACGAGATACTTCAATCGTTCTGAAAATGGGGAACTACGACCTCAAAGAAATCGAAGAAGTCCTGCGTACTTAAATGATTATGTCGTGGGGAGAATGTAATGATACTTACCTTTTGACTTGTTATTCTAGATGTATTAGAATAAAGCCTATTCTTCTCTGCTTGAATTTACTCGGTACACCGTGTTTTTATGTATTCAGACAATTTACATGCTTTACTCATTTTAGTAATACCTATGTAACTGCTCAAATTCATTGAGTCGTACTTTCTTCTCAGTAACAATTTAATAGTTACCCTCTTTCATATAAGTGAAAACCACACAAAATATTATTATCATACACAGACTTAGCCCAACTTTAAGCCTATCACACAAAACAAACATCAAATCAATCAAATGGATAAATTAGAATTGGTGACAAGTCAGCTTCGTCATATGTCCAACGTCGAACTCTGTTCTTAAAATCGAGGAAATTGGTGACAGCAGTGATATCTTGCGGCAAACTATTCCATTCATACACTACCCGTTCAGAGAGTAATAACTTTTGCAGCTTACCCGACATTTTTCAAACAGCACCTTACAATGGCCTCGCAATATATCTCCTCGACATATTACTACAACCGCAGGTAAACAATAAGCTGGTTGTACAATGCGCCATAGAGCAATCAAATCATAAAAAGGATAGCGATACCCACTGACAAAACTTTCAAGTATCTTAATCTTAAAGTAAAACTCCTCAGCCAACACAATAGGGAAACACACCTGAGTACACTTTCCAAGTTATTCAACTCACCTCTGGTTGTTGGAAAGGTTGCCGGTACACATTACTCAAGATGTCGACTCATTAAGGCACAATAAAGTTTGGCAAAGATTGGATACGACAATTTTCGAAAACTAGTCGTGATATCGATTAAAACCGCGCATGATTGATGTTTGCTCTTGTCTTTAGAAATTCATGAATTATCACTCCCAGATCGGATGTTCTAAAACGCGCTTTATTGAGGTCCATTTATTTTGCCGGTAAAATGAATTTCTTCTCTATCCAATCTCATCAAAAAACACTTTGTTTCGTTAAGTATCAAGATAATGCTACTACTCAAAGTATCGATTTAGTTAATGTCATGTTGCCAAAATTCGCCATCCGCTTTGTTTTCAGTAAAAGCTCATATTTTAGCATTGTAAATTCCAGGCGAGAACACCTTAACCTTAAGTGTAGGTCATTTAAAAATATGATGAAGAGAATGGTTCTATGACCGAGCACTGAAGTATACCCGATTGAAAACATCGATCAGTTGATAAAACTTTATCTAATTGTACAACAAAGGATCGTTCCTCAACTAAAGTCTTAATCTAGTTGCAAATTACATCAGGAACACCATAAGAACGTAATAATAAATCTGGATGAGCGTACAAAACTTTGTCAAAGGCCATTGAGAAGTCAATAAATATTATATCAACAGTAAAAACCTGAACTAGGAGCATCTACCCAACATTCACGAGCTGTCAATACATTCGTTAGGCATGAGCGACTAGGCCGGAAGCCCTGTTAAGAATCATCAAGAATTCGATGGCAGTTAAGATGTTAAAACAATTTCTTCATCAATGAATCTCTCTATGATTTTGGAAATATCGCTAGTGAGACAGATGGTTTTAAACTGAACAAGTTAGTGTCGACTTCTTTAAAAATGCACAACAATTACCCTTTCCCAATTATCATGAATTCACGAATACTGTAAACTTCGGTTAAATACGGACGTAAGGTTCGGAGCAATAATGTGCGACAGAGCACTGAAAAAGAAAAGGATATATACCGTCTGACTGCAGATCCAGAAATATTTAACTTATGAAGTTCAGAAAGAACTTTAAAGACTGATGGAAAATATGATAAGTTAGATTGAAATTTGGGCGAATTCTGTATCTGATTAAAATTTGGTTGTGAGGATTAATATACTACAAAACTATTAGCAAGAACTTCGGCAATAGCATCCTTATCAACTACATCACCGGAATAAATCAAATAAATTAGTCGTGGAAGATAAGGTATGACCATGCATAACATATCTCCAAAACCGTTTATGTGACCTAATAATGCCAATCGACTTATATCCTTGATCATAATCTTAAGCTTATTGTCGAACCACAATGTTGTTTTCGTCCGATAAGCTCTACTTTTTATTGGATCAAATGTTTCCGAGATGGAGATGAGGTTGCTGATCACGAACTGCAAATGATCACAAATGGGAAGATCGGCAGATTGGAAGTTCAGTTGATGACTATAGAGTTGAATATCTTCCACATTTACTCCACTCCGATTACGTTTTCCAAATCAACGGCACTTAGAAAATGCGATTAGGTTTGTCTTGTAAAATGCGATCAGTCTGTATTGAAATCATATAATGATCGCTGGTTCCTAAAGGATATTCAAAATCAATGCAAATTCAATCTTCAATGCAGATGGTAAAACATAATATCTGATATTATTTCAGGTTGAGATGATAAACATGTTGGCTGTTTTATATGCTGGATCATGAGGCTTAAGAATTCAGCAAGCTCACAGTTTTTGACATTATATTAATACCGTATACTTCTAATCCAGCTAACTTGAGGATGATTGACACCTCCTACAAGCAAAATATAATTTGAGGAACATAATGATCTCAATTGATTTCAAAAGATCCAAATATATGTACCGATTTCTATATGTATAGGACCCAAATATTTATTTGACAAAAGGACCATGTAGGTAGAAAGACATCAACTCAAATGAAGAGTAATCATGCATAATTCAGTAATCATTGTAATTGATAAGGTATCTTTAATGTAAGCAGCAACACCGCCACCACGACAACCTGCCTCTCATCTCCGCGTCAAAATCTCTAGAATATATAAAATGCTACACATCAGATAGTTGAGTAGGTAAGCTTCTGAAATTGAAATAACCTACCACTAAAGGATGTTCATTACATATTTTCTTTCTAAATAGTTACATGACAACTTCCTAATCAAACATATATTCATGATTGAAAACACCAGAAGCCTAGAATAGAATAGAGCACGAAGTCTAGAATAGAATACGAATTTGTTTATAACTGTGTAAAAAATAAATCTAAATTATATAAAGATATAAAATATGTTTTGATACAATGATGCTATATGCGTATTTAACTAATAATTTTTATTTAATAATTGAACAAATTTATCCAGGTAGCCTCTTTTTTAATAAAACCAATATAAATGATAAATAAGGTATATATCTATATTTGAACATTAAATTAACATCAATTAAAACTATAACTAATCTATATCATACAGATTTTAAAACCTTATTAAATGAGCTGATGTTAGACGCAACCATTAGCTCGTCGAGTGATAAACAAGTCTGTTTTACATGTAATTGAACTCCAGTTTCGGCAAAATATATGATTATGAAATTGAAGCTGATCAGCTACCGGAGCAACGTGTTTCATTCTACGATCAAATTATCAAACTGTACTTCTAAGTGGATCCTGTAAGGAAAAGGTGTTCTAATAGGTGGTAATAGTAGCCCAATTATAGCTGACTTGTTTTTAAGCTTTATAGAATATAAATTTGTTCATAACTGTGTAAAAACTAAATCTAAACTATATAAAAATATGAAACATATGTTTCGATATAATGATGATATAAATGTGTTTTACTCTAAAAGATTTTATACAATAGGCGAACAAATATATCCAGGTAACCTCATTCTTAAAAAACCAATATTAATGATAAAGACGGTGTATATCTAGATATGAACATAAAATTAACATTAACTAAAACTACTATTAATTTATATCGTGAAGCCGACATCACAATATACAAGAAACATATTTTTGCATGAGCATTCATGAATACCAAATAACATAAACTATAATACATTTAATAATGAAATTTTTTAGAATTGCAGCAATTTGTAACGATATTGGTTTTATTCAAAATTATTTGAATTATTTAATAGATACATATCTTAAACTAGGTTACTATAAAAATAACATCAAGCAGAAAATAGTAAAATATATAAATCAACACAATAATATAAAGAATAAATTTAAACTCTTAAGTAACGAATTTTTATGGATGGATAATAAATAATATACTTTGTATTAGAAATTTTTATGGATGGATAAAAATAAATGTAAAATCATTAGCGGAAAATTTGAATAAATATTAAATGATATTTTGTGTATTGGAATAAGATACTTGTAATCAAGTTCATTCGATTAGCAGTTTATTCAGAATAAACTGAATTTTAACACATGTTGATACAAAATTGTATCAAAATCGTTAAAACTTTAGCAAAATATTTAACTGATTAAATTCAAATTAAATTCAAACTTTTAATTACGAATCGAAAGTTCGAAAGTCGAAACATAAAATGCTTCGAGCATTGAATCCTGAAAATATATATTTAAAAAATACATTTAAAATACTATATACTATCCATAATAATTTTCTACTTATAAGTTGAAGTTTATTTTTAGCCTAAAAATTTTATTTTATATTATTTAAAATAAACATTTTATTTTTAAAATTTTATTTTAGCTTAAAATTTTATTTTTAGCTTTAAAATATTTGTTTTTTTTTACTATTTTCTGTTTAATTGTAATTTTATTGGAAAAAAAATTTACTAAATTTTTACTAAAAATTTCTAGTTTACTTTCTAGTGAACTAGAAAATCAATATTGTTACATTAAAATTCAGATCAGCTAACTGAGTTTTAATGAATTGATTAATAAATAACATACGTTTTATCAGAATAAGAATTATAGGTAATCAGGATAAACTGCTATGTTACCAGGTTTCGGTATCTATTACTTGACCCAACATAGCAGCGGGGCCACATACATGCTAATGAAGTATTTCCTCTGATGCACTTTAATTATCCAGTATCCTATTCTAATACAAAGTATAGTATTTATTATCCATCCATAAATATTTTCCGCTTAAGATTTTAAATTTATTTTTAATATTGTGTTGATAAAATTTGAGGGGGCCACGGCGAAAAAAGGTTGATTCTAATTTTATATTATTCTAATACTTATTTTCCGTTTAAGAGTTTTAATTTATTTTTAAATTTATTTTAAATTTGATTATATAGTATCTTATTCTAATACAAAGTATATTATTTATTATCCATCCATATATCAGAATAAGGAATAGAGGTCAACAACAATCAAAATGATTTCGATAGACTCGAACAAATCTAATACAAATCGCTTTTTAAAAAAAAAGCAATTTGAGTTTGATTTTTATAGTCGCTTAGTTTAAAATATGCATTTATTAAATTATTTAAGTGATTTTAAAAAATACGAATATCATTACATATTGTTGCAATTCTTAAAATTTCATTATTTAATGTATTATATTTTATATTATATGGTATGCATGAATGCTCATGCAAAAATATGTTTCTTGTAAATTTAAATATGTCATCTTTACGATATAAATTAATAGTAGTTTTAGTTAATGTTAATTTAATGTTCATATCTAGATATACACCTTCTTTATCATCAACATTGGCTTTGTTAAGAATAAGGCTACCTGGATAAATTTGTTCACTAATTGAACAAATTTGCAATTCTTAAAATTTCATTATTTTATTTAAGAAGAGTGAGACAATTCCGCGTGAATTTCTTGTAGAACATGTAAGCTAGACGCAAAAGAATGACGAATGCCGTTTCGTCATCACAATGACTCATCAGTGCCAGATCCCTCCCACTACTGGATGAATCATTGTGATGACGAAACGGCATCTATCATTCTTTCGCGTCTGGCTTACATGTTTTACAAGAAATCTACGCGGAATGGTCTCACTCTCCTTAAATTCATGATAAAAGTTAGCCGATATTAAAGAGACCTGCGCTGGCATTTGCCAGTGCTTTTGCTAATGATCCTTTTTGGTGAAGCTGTAGTACTGATTTAGTACTCTATGATGTTACTAGAAAATTTTCTAGTACATCATTCACATTGATTCATTCATTGATTGCCGTCTGCCAGTCCTCCTCTGCATCCAGTAGTGGGAGGGATCTGGCACTGATGAGTCATTGTGATGACGAAACGGCATTCTTCATTATTTAATGTATTATATTATTATATAGTATGAATGAATGCTCTTGCGAAAATTTGTTTCTTGTAAATTTAAATATGTCATCTTTACTATATAATTTAATAGTGTTATAATTGATCTTAATTTAATGTTCATATCTAGATATATACCTTTATCATCAATATTGGTTTTGTTAAGAATAAGGATATCTGCACAAATGTGTTCTTTTTTTTGGTACATGCGTTTTGTGTAAATTTCACAATGTCATATTTACAATATAATATAATTGTTAGCTAATTAAATATAAAATATTATAGTTACTTCAGGGATATAAGTAAAAAATATAAAAATGTATATTTAAAATTTTATATGTAGTTTAATAATAATTTATTTATTCAAAATTATCAATTTATTTATCATGAAAATTAACACAACGATTGACAACCGCATCCCGCGCTATTAATTTATGTTTAATGTCGCTTCTATTATTTAAACGTCTATTTAAGCTTAATCCCCTACATATTGACTTTTGCAATGTGTACACGAAGCAAGATATACAACACTTTTACTGGAACATGATGTATGTTCAATTAGAAATACAAAACAACTTTTGAGGTCACTTAAAATAATACGTAACAAATTAGATAAAAACAATATGCACAATTATATATCAACGGCGGCCAGGATTCTTCGTGATACTGGGCACTTCGACTCGGCTTCCGTTGTCGCCGGTGAAGACAGGACACTTGACAGTTTGACTAGCTTCGGAATTTTTGTGTTGTTTTGGTCGGAGCTGGTGAGATTCGCTTTTGTCGCAGCTGGATATTTTTCAAAGAGCTCACTTAGACGGATCATAGTATATTTAACAAATACGTAGAATGATCTGATTTATTTGAATAGAATTCTAGATAGAATTCAAAACTATCTTAAATTCGCAAGTAAAGACTCGCAAGATCTTTGGATTTTATTATAGTTGTTTGTTTGCGATTAAATATTTGCGAATTTTCCACTTGATATTTATAAAATGTAATCATAACATTTACCATTTTTTATTATATTTTTGTGATTTCAAATTTTAAATTGTTGTAGATTATACGGTGTTCGTTATTGCCTTACGATTATTCAACTATAAATACTTTATCAATTTGAATTTGCAGTTATTTTGAATTAACGCCATGGTGAATGGTGCACCAAATGAGCTGTCACCTAGAAATCTAGCAAGCAACCAAGTACATTACATTAAAAGATTTTTTATGATTAGTATATTTTAGAATGTGGATGAAACTCAACACTCATCTACAGCATTTAATCCGCCTACATATACCGAAATACTAGGAGATGATACGACCGCTGTTTCTTCAATAGTAGGTATGAATAATTTAGATTTTAAAATTTTACTTTTTTAAAATATATTCAAATATTATTGATTTAGTCACTTTTAATTTTTGCAATCTTTTATATTTACTTCTTCATTGCTGGATAACCTTTCATCGTTTAAAAAAATATTTTGATAAATAAATTTAAAAATAGAAATACCACTAAATAGCCGAGGGGCAAATACTCATGTGATTACCATATATGGAGTACCATACCATGTATCTTATTCTAATAAAAAGTATATTGTTTATTATTCATAAGTAAAAAAAATCCCTTAATATTTTTAATTCATTTGTACTAATTATATTCATCTATAAATTTTTTAATTACGAGTTTAAATTTATTCTTTATATTATTTTTTCATTTATCCAGAAAGCCTTATTCTTAACAAAACCAATATTAATGATAAAGAAGGTGTATATCTAGATATGAACATTAAATTAACATTAACTAAAACTACTATTAATTTATATCGTAAAGATGACATATTTAAATTTACAAGAAACATATTTTTGCATGAGCATTCATGCATACCATATAATATAAAATATAATACATTAAATAATGAAATTTTAAGAATTGCAACAATATGTAATGATATTGGCTTTCTTCAAAATCATTTAAATAATTTAATAGATACATATTTTAAACTAGGTTACTATAAAAATAACATCAAGCAGAAAATAGTAAAATATATAAATCAACACAATAATATAAAGAATAAATTTAAACTCTTAAGTGGCAAATTTTTATGGATGGATAATAAATAATATACTTTGTATTAGAATAAGATACTAGATAGTTATTTCAGAGGAAATACATCATTAGCATGTATTTGGCCCCGCTGCTATGTTGGGTAGAGGAGTTAGGGGCCGAAACCTGATAGCATAGCAGTTCCTCCTGATGACCTCTAATTCTTATTCTGATACAACGTCTGTTATTTATTAGTCAATTCATAAAAATGACGTTTATTTTAAATTTCATTTTTTTTTTAACTTGATTTAAATTATAGAAAATCTAAAAACAATTATTAATTTTATTATTTAATTATTAAATTTTGATTTAGCATTATTATGTTTTGTTTATTTTATAATTATATTAAATACGTAGACTCAGTAAGCTGATTTAATTTATCATTAATATCGGTTTTATTAAGAATTAGGCTATTTGGATAAATTTGTTCGCTTATTGAATAAACATTATTAGAATTAAATACACATATATCATCAAAGTATCGAAACATATATGTTTCATATCTTTATATAAATTAGATTGTTTTTTAAACAGTTATGAACAAATTCATATTCTATAAAGCTTGAAAACAAGTCAGCTATAATTTGGCTACTATTACCACTTATTGGAACACCTTTCATTTTTCTAAATATAGATGCCAAAATTTTTAAAAAAATTTCATTTATCAACATATAATGTATATTATATATTAATTTATTATAATAAATTATATAATTATATAAAATATACATAATTTTTCAAGCTACAATAAAAAATTGAAATTTAAATTAAATTATTGACTGATACTCGATGTATCATAATAAGGATCAGAGGTCATCATGAGGAACTGCTATTCTATCAGGTTCCGGGCCCTATTCATCGACCCAGCATAGAGGCGGGACTAAATGCCTCTAAATGCCTCTAGGCGGGATAAACTTTTCCTTAAACCCTTTGTCCGTGCAAGGTTCACTCGTCTAACTTAATTATCCGTGACATCAATCGTATCCGCCCCCCCCATTATCGACTTCCGTTCTTGTATGTATCTTCTTTCGTCGCTTATTTTCTCTAAAATTGATTACTGCCTTAGTCTTTTTGCAAATTCTTTAAAATCATCATCATACCCCTACAACGCATAATCAACTCCGCCGTTCGAGTGCTCTTTCGTCTCCGTCGCTCCAACCACACATCCACATATATTGCCCTACTCTCCTGGCCCACCATCCACATCCGCATCAAACTCCGCCTTCTTCTCGTAACTTTTCGTCTCATCGCTGTCGGCTCCCCATCGTTAATCAACCTTTCTTTCTTAGACGACACTTAATCACCTCGCTATCGCTTCGTATCTGTCATACCCTCTTACTCCACGTTCCCAAATTACTCCAACAACTACGGTCTCCGATCCTTCCTCGTCGCCGCCCACTCGCCTGGAATCAACTCCCTCTCGACGTTTGCAGTGCTTTCTCCTTTATCACATTCAAACACCTCCTCCGTTCACACCTTCTTGACACATTATTTACATTTTTGTTTTGTTGTGGTCATGTAAGCGTGCGTTGGCACGCATTTGCCACGTTAAAATAAATCTTTTTTTGCAAAATTACATTTTGGTAGATTCAAAAAGTTTGGCTTACAATAAATTGCACTATTGTAAATATTATTCAATAAGATCCAAGTCTACGTATTTTATATTTTTTATAAGTTAATTAAAAACAGTGCTAAATAAAATTCAAATAATTAAATAATAGATAATTATAAATAAAAATAATTGTTATATAAAATTTCATATTACTTATACCAAGATAAAATTTAAAATAAAATTTAAAATCGAAATGTAACATAAAAGTCAATTTTAATGATACGACTAATAAATAACTTACGATATATCAAAATAAGGATAAGAGGTCATCAGGAGGAACTGCAATGTTATCAAGTTTCGGTTCATGTTCCTCGATCTAACATAGCAACGAGGTCGATGAATAGGGCCCTCTATGCTGGGCCCTATTCATCGACTCAGCATAGAGGCGGGACTAAATGCATGCTAATGGCTTATGTTCTCTGATAGAATTTGTTTATCTAGTATCTTATTCTAATACAAAGCATATTGTTTATAATACGTTCAAATTTAAATTTGTCTTGATTATACTAAGTTTTCACAATTTATCCTGACGATGTCCACAATTGGTGGAAGAAATATTGATAACAAAATCTTAAACGTTTTAACGTTTTTTGGCTGGGTTTGGCCCTAAAACCATTCTCAAATATTTCAAACCAGCATGTCTCATTCCGATTCAATCATTATTTTTTATATTACAAAATGGTATGACAACGATGCCTTAGCAAATGATACCGTTGTTACATTATACCGTTACATTACATTATACCGTTTTTATATTATTTATCAAGCGTAATCAAATTGATCAAAGCACAAAGTCAAAAAGTTACTGAGTGACTGAGTTACAGTCAAATAAAAATAATATCTATTTAAGGCTACGATTACTAGGAGCTACATTTTGTTGAGGGGTGAGAGGATTCTATGAGAAGTAGTTTATAATCAGTTTGGCAGCCACTAAATAATTGACAAAACGGTAACTAGTATTGCTCGTCATCGATTTGAGTCATGAGTGCCGGGTACCTCCCACTGCTGGATGCAGAGGAGAACCGCCCGTCGGAACTAGGCAAATCGAAGCATACTTAGAGGTTGAGCAATGTCCAGTAATCTAAGTGCTCACCAAAAATGGTCATAAGCAAATGGTACTGGCTAATGCCAGTCCAGTTTCTCTAATATATCTGTCATCTTCGTGAATAGTGTTTTTTATAAGATTTGAGAGGATTAAGTTAGAAGTAGTTTATAATAAGTTTGGCAACAACGAAAGAATCGACAAAATGGTAACTAGTACCGTTTCGTCATCTTTTCGACTTATCAGTGTCGAGTACCTCCCACTGATGGATGCAGAAGAGGACCGACAGACGGTACTCGAATCGTAAGTCTGCTGGTCCTCCTATGCTTTCATCGGTGAGAGGTATTCGCCACTAATTAGTTAAAATGATGACGAAATAGTACTAGTTACCGTTTTATCGATTCTTTCGTGGCCGCAAACTGATTATATACAATAAGCTACCTAAGGCTGTTTTGCCATAATGTTTCATAATTATTGCCAAATAATCACTAAGGTAGATGCCGGAAATATTTTTTAAAAATGCGAGCAATTTAGTGCAGAATTTTGTGTGTTCATGTTTTTTAAACAATGTTGTCATTTTTTATTCTACAAAGAATATATTTTAAATTTTTCAAAATAAATATTGAATTTATTTAGTTATAAATCTTAGTCCAACTATATATTTTGATATCAATTACATTATTGGAATATCAGAGACCAAAATGTTATGTGGCAAACAATTTTGCTTATGTTAATAATTTCTCATCTGAAATTTTTGATATTGCATTTTGAAATGAGATAATAATAAAATATTGAAATTAACTGTATTGACTTTTACCATTTATAAATGTGAAGATATGATTTACTGCACTATTAAAGACAAAACGATTGTAATCTTATAATTTTTTTCTTCCATGAATTAATATCATTATTTCATAATGATGCATTTCCTTGATCATTATAAATTATTATAAATTATTTTATAATAATTTAGTAAATATATATAAACATATTCTGTAACTAGCAAATCGAAACAGCAAATGGTGAATATTTTTAAAGTATGTTAAAGTTTTTTATTAAATTGCAATCATCTGTATAATTGCTATAAGTTTTCACCATACAACATAATCAAAATCTACATAGTCAATCATTTATAGGATCTGATTTTACTAAAATTGTCGTTTTAGTAAAATAAAATTGCCATCAATCAGAAATAATAAAATACATAAATTAACACAATAATATTAAAAATAAATTTAAAATCATTAGCGGAAAATGTTTATGGATGGATAATAAATAATATACTTTGTATTAGAATAAGATACTAGATAGTTATTTCAGAGGAAATACATCATTAGCATGTATTTGGCCCCGCTGCTATGTTGGGTAGAGGAGTTAGGGGCCGAAACCTGATAGCATAGCAGTTCCTCCTGATGACCTCTAATTCTTATTCGGATACAACGTCTGTTATTTATTAGTAAATTCATAAAAATGACTTTTATGTTAATATTTGCATATTTTAAACTAGGTTACTATATAAATACCATCAAACAGAAAAATAATAAATAATAAAAAATTAAATAATTTAATAGATTGGATTTGCATCTCGATTAGACTTGCTAAGAATTCAACAGATGCCATCACAATTTTGTTTCTCGACTTTAAACTACAACTAGTCAAGAAACCATCCTAGTGTCTTGACTTTTTAACTACAGACAGAAAATAGTAAAAATATATAAATTAACACAATAAAATATCATTAAAAATTTTCTTAAACTATGAAGAAAAAATTGTATGGATGGATAATAAAAAATATACTTTGTATTAGAATAGGATTTTAATAATATAGATGATGTATTATATAATAATGGATGCATATTTTAAAAATACAATCAAACAGAAAATAATTTTTAAAAAAAATTGTAATAATTATAAACATTTGTAATATGTAATAATGCTGGTTTTATTCAAAATCATTTAAATAATTTAATAGATACATATTTTAAACTAAGTTACTATAAAAATAACATCAAACAGAAAATAGTAAAATATATAAATCAACACAATAATATAAAGAATAAATTTAAACTCTTAAGTGGCAAATTTTTATGGATGGATAATAAACAATATACTTTGTATTAGAATAAGATACAAGATAGTTTTATCAGAGGAAATTTTAATCAATTCATATAACTTGACTTTTTTAAATTTGAATTTAAATTTATTCAAAAAATAATACATTAAATACTGAAATTTTAAGAATTGCAACAATTTGTACCGATATTGGTTTTCTTCGATATCATTTAAATAATTTAATAGATAATATATATTATATAATATATAATATATAGTATCTATATTAGTATATAATATATAGTATCTATATTATATAATATATAGTATCTATATTAGTATATAATATATAGTATCTATATTATATAATATATAGTATCTTATAGAATAAGATTCTATATAATCATATTTCATCAGAGGAAATACGTCCTTTACACGTATTTGGCCCCGCTGCTATGTTGAGTAGAGGAGTTAGGGGCCGAAATCTGATAGCATAGCAATTCCTCCTTATGACCTCTAATTCTTATTCTGATACAACGTCTGTTATTTATTAGTCAATTCATAAAAATGACGTTTATTTTAAATTTCAATTTTTTATTTTAAGTTGATATAAATTATAAAAAGTCTTAAAACAATTATTTATTTTATTATTTAATTATTAAATTTTGATGTAGCATTATTATGTTTTGTTTATTTTATAATTATATTAAATACGTAGACTCAGTTAGCTGATTTGATTTACAAATCTTGAAAATTGTTGATTTTTTAATACGCAAATATGTTAATATGTTAATATGTTCATACGCATGCACAAATATGTTTTTGTAAATTTAAATATGTCATCTCTACGATGACATATTTTTTGTTGGGGAGTTAATGGACTGAAACATGATAGCATAGCAGTTCCTCCTATTTGCCACTTTAACTCTTAAGTGGCAAATTTTTATGGATGGATAATAAATAATATACTTTGTATTAGAATAAGATACTAGATAGTTATTTCAGAGGAAATACATCATTAGCATGTATTTGGCCCAACTGCTATGTTGAGTAGAGACGTTAGGGGCCGAAACCTGATAGTATAGCAGTTCTTCCTGATGACCTCTAATTCTTATTCTGATACAACGTCTGTTATTTATTAGTCAATTCATAAAAATGACGTTTATTTTAAATTTCATTTTTTTGACTTGATTTAAATTATAGAAAATCTAAAATTAGCATTATTATGTTTGTTTATTTTATAATTATATTAAGTACGTAGACTAAGCTGATTTGATTTATATGACAACTTTTTATACAAAAGATATTTTGTTAAATTTTCTTTTAATTTACAACTGATTTAACAGATAATTATGAAAAACTTGGTTCTAGTATATCTTTTAAATTTGTAAATGGCATTTAAATTCAAATTTAAATCAATTTTGGCGTAATATCAACTTATATTATTATTTTTCATAATAATATAAGTTGAGGGTAGTTCATACTAGTTGAGTATTTCAAATTTTACTTTTTGAACTGAAATTGCTTATAATTTGAATTAGTTTGCTATCTGTAATTTTAATACTTCGACTTATGTTTTAATTAAGTAACACCAACTGATAATATCGCTACAGATAAGGAACATCAGCTGGGATTTGTGTATAAATTCGAGACACCCTATATAGACAACTCTGGTGCCTTGGAACACCCATTATCGACTGCTGGTCATTCGCCTGTTGCCGAAACGGAACAATCATCCAATAGTTCGCGGACCAGAATTTTAAACTTTTTTAGTTTTCCAAATATTAGACAGTTTGCTATCGAACGAAACACGATTGGTACAGACTGTAACTTTATTATCGGATTTTTGGGTAAGTTCTATGACACATAATATTTACATCAATGGCATTAAATCGTCTTGTTTGAATAATTTTATTTAATCTATCTTTATCAAATAAATTAGAATCCAAATATCTGCTTTAAAGGTACAAATTTTCTATATAGAGACCATTTTGCAACCTTTCGGAATACGTCTGTAGGCAACCTCGGCAAATTGCTTTAATAAAATCATATTTGACAAGCCTCGTTAGCTGAAACAGCTGATATTCAGATAACTTTAATGTTACTATGCGTTTGTTTTTCTAATTACATTTGATCTCTGAAGTACACATTCAGTTGTATTCATGCATATTCAGTTGTTTAGAACGAAGTACGAGAGTCTATTTTAAATTCGACTTGCATTATATTTTCCAATAATAATTTTATGGCAGCACTATAAATGTTAGTAAAGTGTTTAATATACTTAAACATTTTTCTTAATATTGGAATCAATAGTATTGATTCAATAGTATTGATCTTATAGTATTGGAATCAAAATCATTAGAATGATTTGTGAACCGTCGCTTTTGATCCATATTTTAAACGCGATTCAAATTGCTAATAAATTTAGAAAATTCGTTGAATACAAATTTATTGAAAAAGGCTTTAAAAGCTAAATATAATACGCGTTTCGGAAAAATCCTTTTTCAGTCACGAACTCAAATCGTACGTTTATATACATTTTGCTGATTCAGCAAATCATTTGTAAATTGAGCAAATCAATTCAGCAAATTGTTTATACTTAAATAAAGTATATATATAATATTTAATATTTAAATACCTATATTCTATTAGGTATTTAAATTACGTATTGTTGTAAGGTATTTTATTAGGTATTTTAAAAAATCTCTAAGCATTAAATGTTTTATTTTCACTTATAGTCATTTGTCGTATAAGGATCAGTTCAAGGATTAAGATCAGATCAAATTTACAATTTTTAATATGTCTCATCTTTTTTATCTCTTCTGCTGTATCTTTTTTATATCATAAAAATATCTTTTAGTATCTTTTTTAATATGTGTAATTAAAAAGCTCCTCGCTTATATGACTTTCATGACTGAGTGCATGTTGAACCGCACCATCTGTTACAATATTTTTCTTTATGTATGCGCGTCGGTTGTTTATTCTTATGCTTAACGCATTTCACGTCTCTCCGGCATATTGAATTGCACATAGGCGGCAAGTAGCCTCATATATTAGACGTGATTGTCAACCTTGTAAGCGTCCCAGTGCCAAAGCTGCCAAGTAATAAAAACAGCAACACATTTTCGCAGAGAGATGACCTATCGTTAATTAATTAATCTTTGATTTATTGAACAAATGATATCTTTAATAAAAATTCTTATATTTACATAAAGATCTTTTAGCTTATCTTTTTTAATATTTTTAAGTTTATTTTTCTTATTCCTTTTATCGCCATGACTTCTTGGTTTGCGTTTAACCGGATTATTATAATAGAGTTGTTTATTATGTATTATACTACTTCTACCAATTCCTTGTACCACGTCATTCAATCCTAATGGGTACATGGAATTAAGCGTTTTAATCCAAAAATCTTCTTTTTCTAATAGTTTTTGATTTAATATTGTCTTATTTTCTTCAATATTATGTTCTAAAATAAATAATTTACAGTTTTTAATATAATGTCTTTTTAATCTCATATGTTTATGAAATACAGTTTAACTATTCCGCTGTATATTATATATGTGTTGTCTAAACCTAGTTTTTAACATTTGATTTGTTTTTCCTATATATTGCAATCCACATGTACATTGTATTAGATACACTACACCTGCGGTATTGCAGTTACAATTATTATTAATATTTAATGAAAAACATTTGTTTGTCGTATTACTTACGATACAATTATTATTTATAACATCACAAACTATAAAATTTTTTCTGTTACATTTAAAAGATCTAAAATTGAAATCATTAGTACTTACGTATTTTTCCAATATGGTTGAGTACATGTAACTATTAAGTCATAATTTTTGACGTTGCTTTTTCGGTGTCGCCACCATCTAGTTTAGCTGACTCAGACTAAACATACAACGGGCCATTGTGTACATGTAACCTTTGTTAAGTATTTTTGTCAAGTCATAAAGCCGTGAAGCTGCTTCACAGTTAAAATTATACGATTGTATTAATCGGTTGTCTCGAGTCGTACTTTTCGCTTTTTTTATCGAGAACTGTAACAATTTATTTGACGTTTCGACCAATCTCAGTGACCCTTTTGATGAAACGGCCACTTATTTCTATGTGAAGGTCACTGAGATGATTTACTATATCAATTTATGTTAGTTTGAAAAGGCATTTTACCAATACCTGAACTATAATAATATATTTGAAGTTTAGGCTGATCTCAGTAAAATTTCTTCTATGTAGGAAGGTCACTGAGATTGCCGAAACGTCAAATAAATTATTACAGTTCTCGCTTGGGTAAATTGCCTTTTAAAACTAACATTTTGTCATATAAAACATTTTGTCATGTTAAACTGTTTTAGCTGGATTCATACTTCATTGGATTGGATTGCTTGTAATACTTTGTTTTGGTAATACGTTATCATTACGATGTGGAGTTATTTCTGGATTTGGATTTTACATTATTAAATGGGTGATTTTAATGCAGGTAGAAAATTCATCATTGTTCTGCAGCTAATTTTTTATATGTCAAATTTAGACCTCTAGGCATGCTCGTTCTAAACACGATAATGATATATTTCAAACTGTCCTTTTTCTTGGGGTCTTAGCTATTGGTTGGTCTATTTTTGATATTTTACAATTATTTAATTTGATTATTTATCTATTTTGCAATTAAAGGGAACAATCGGTACTTACAAACCCCTCACAAATTTTCGGAATCGCTTATAGTAAGGCCATTAAATTGTCCTTTGACATAGTAATTACTAATATACAAAGCACGTAGTAGGGCATTATCACGCGTGCTCCACCATCCAGGGAACAATCGGTACTTACAAACCCCTCACAAATTTTCGGAATCGCTTATAGTAAGGCCATTAAATTGTCCTTTGACATAGTAATTACTAATATACAAAGCACGTAGTAGGGCATTATCACGCGTGCTCCACCATCCAATCTAAATGCTCAAGAATTGGCGAGATTGGGGCTTCTTGTCCTTATTCGATTGCCTCTATATAGCAACTATTATGTATTGATATTTTATCGATCCTTATAAATGTGTGTGGCGACCTTCACGTTCTATTATTGCAGTGGACTTGAATCTGAAATTCATGCTACTATTACCCAAAAGATAATAGAACGTGAAGGTCGTTTACCCAATAGAAACAAACAATTTTGTTTCTATTGAGCTCGTACTACATAGATCATAAGGAACGTAAGTCATACAAGTATTATAACGGAAAAAACTGTATGGTCTTCTTGTAAACAAACCTCACTACTCACGATTAATATTGATCCTTAGCATGAAAACACAAACAAGTTTAATGCATCATGAACACGTTTAATGAAATCCGTTTCCTCATTAAACCGGGTTTACTGCAGCAAAATCGTAAGTTCAAATGCCCTAGATGTTTCGGCTATAATCAATGCCTGTATTTTTTTGGTATACACTATCAGCAGCTTGTTACATGTCGACGTGTGTCAAATCGAGTATCTCATTAACAGGTATCGAAAATCTGTTAATTTAGCAGCGCCTCATTGTAAATTGTTGTCAATTTAGAATGTCAAAAGCTCTTGTTTGTCAGTATGAAACGAGTATGCAATACTTTGTCGCTTGTACTGTAAGAATAGCCTTAAAAATCGACCGTCGATGTTAACGGATTTCATAAATCCGCCAAGGGCATCTCAGGAAATTCCATAAATCTAATAAAAGTCTTCATTCCTAAGAGAATTAAGTCTAATTCCGGTTGAATGCACGTCGGCCTTAATTTGACGTAAGAGTTTGTGACAATGTTCTCTTTTTTATCATTTACTCGTAATGAAATTGAGAGCACCTCCTCGACGGATCTACTCAATTATATATGCTGACGATCTCTTTATACTCTTTCGTGATAGTCGTTAGTTACTCTATTATCAATTGACTCTCTGGTATTTGTTATTGTCATGACAACCTTTAAAAACTTTACAGATAAAACACGACTCGTTAAATTGTTGTTGAGGAGGACTGTTACGCCGTAATGAAAGTCTAATGCTCGAACATATTTCTTTCTGAATTTGTTCTTAATTACACGTACCTTGAGTTATTCCTATCAAGTATTTCTCGACATACTTGAAACCCAAAATCTCTCTTTGGACGTTTCAATGCTCTTCAAAGTAATGCAGCTTCCGATGTTACACTATGGTTTTAGAGCCTTCTGGTAAGATTTGTCTTTCACAAAATTTACCCTTATAAACAGTTGCTAATGCAGTAGTAAATTCTGCAGTAGCTGCACTCACGATTCGTAAACCTGTTCAATTTTCATACATTAATCGATGAATTGTCGTCGCACAGCAGTCTACGAATAAAAATGAAATTAATGAATTTAACAAAATTATTATCTATTTATTAAAGTTAAATCTTTTTTGATAAAGAGATTATTTTATCGCCATTCTTTTCATAACTTTATGTGCGGAATGTATCATATAATTAACTAATTTTATACGCTTTCAATTAAACTAATAGATTTGATTTCTCTGAAAGAAAATTGTCACTCCCAAGTGATATTACCCTCGCATTTCATTTATTTTTATACCCAGTCAGTCTTCGCTATTGACATTTTAAGTAAATTTACAGTAATAAATTAATCACTTAACGGAGTTTATACATTTCGAACCTTTTAAGGTTCGAAATGTAATTTCGAGCCTTTTAAGGTTCGAAATGTAATTTCGAGCCTTTCTTTAGTGGCTCGAAATTTAAAAAATGTTATTTTAAGTCTTTATTTTCAATTAAGGATGATTTCTTTTCATCTACGGATTATCTTCATACTTAAATAAATTGACTATAGCACACTGTTTAGCTGTATATTATGAACGTTTCCAAAATGTTTAGCTGCTTTTGACATCGTCAAGTACAATACGTATTTTTATATTATACAAATGTATTAATAATAATGTATTAATAATTAATGTATTATTTACAAAATATACATTCTATGCTAAATTTTCATTAAAAGCGATTAAGTTGATGAAAACTATTCTCCTTGACCTCTTTCAACGGAAACAGAAAGCATTTTAAAGATCACTATATTCAGTTAGCTCTTATCATCTGATGCAAATCTTCTGTGGGTGGCATTGCACCTGAATTAGTATTCTGTATAATTTAAAAAGTAAATTATTTGTATAATTTAAAAAAGTAAATTGTTAAAAAATTAAAATAAAATCTTATTTTTTAAGTTTGTATTTTCTATTAAGGGTGTTTTCTTTTCATCTACGGATTATCTTCATACTTAAAAGCAAAGCGTAATCAAAGTATCAACCGTAGCAGTCAACAAGTTTGAAGATTATCTTGTAAATCAAAGTCGATATTTTATTTTTACACAGAAATTTATAAATCTACAGCGCTTCTATAAAATCTACAATAACGTTTTTATGGTTTAATATTGCATCTGGGATTACAATTTGTAGATTTTTAGGACTGATACTTATTGTTTTCGAAATTTAAGTGCTCCTAAATCGTTCTTATCAATTGTTCTTTAATATTTTTAATATTTCGCTTGTTTATGAATTCAATTGCGCTTCTTTATTTCTTATTAATTCGCAAATCATTTAACCTACAAAAATAAAAAAGCATGAGAATGAAACTTATGAGTGGAGAAAAGTCTAGCGAATTCACTGGGATTATTTTTGAATTTTGTTATCAAGTTAGAACTAAATTGATAAACTATGCAATTGTGTTCAAGTTAGAACCAAATAAAAAGGTTCACATGTTAAATCAAGACGTTATTGTACTTAGGTCGTATTGGAAAATCAATTCATTTATACAACTTCACAGTCTTCGTAGATTATTATAAGTCTCATCAGTCAATCAATGATGAGGCTGATATTGATACATGCGTATTTAACGCATGTATTAATACGCATGTATACATTCGTATTTTTTGGTCGTATTTATATATGTGCATTTAACCCTAATAATTTTTATTCAATAAGCGAACAAATTTATCCAGGTAGCCTCATTCCTTATGATGATAGAGAAGGTATATATATCTAGATATGTAAATTAAATTAATATGAATTTAAACTATTACTAATCTATATCATACAGATTTTAAAACCTTATTAAATGAGCTGATGTTAGACGCAACCATCGTCGAGGAGTGATAAACAAGTCTGTTTTGCATGTAATCGAACTCCAGTTTTGGCAAAATATACGATTATGAAATTGAAGCTGATCAGCTACCGGAGCAACGTGTTACATTCTCGATCAAATTATCAAACTGTACTTTTAAGTGGACCCTGTAAGAAAAAGGTGTTCCAATAAGTGGTAATAGTAGCCCAATTATAGCTAACTTGTTTTTAAGCTTTATAGAATATGAATTTGTTCATAACTGTGTAAAAACTAAATCTAAACTATATAAAAATATGAAACATATGTTTCGATATAATGATGATATAAATGTGTTTTACTCTAAAAGATTTTATACAATAAGCGAACAAATATATCCGGGTAACCTCATTCTTAAAAAAACAATATTAATGATAAAGACGGTGTATATCTAGATATGAACATTAAATTAACATTAACTAAAACTACCATTAATCCTTAAATATTTTGATAAATCAAAAATTATTTAAAAGTAGGGACATCTATATTTAGACAAGTAAAAGGTGTTCCAATGGGTGGTAATAGTAGCCCAATTATAGCTGACTTGTTTTTAAGCTTTATAGAATATGAATTTGTTCATAACTGTGTAAAAACTAAATCTAAACAATATAAATATATGAAATATATGTTTCGATACATTGATGATATATGTGTATTAAATTCTAATAATTTTTATTCAATTAGTGAACAAATTTATCCGAGTAGACTTATTCTTAATAAAATTGTTCACTAATATTAATATAAATATATGATAAAGTAGGTATATATAATTTTTATTCTAGCTATAAACAATAAATTAAATGATAAAGTAGGTATATATCTAGCTATAAACAATAAATTAACATGAATTAAAACTACCGTTAATTTATATCGTAAAGATATTTAAATTTACAAGAAAGATATTTTTACAATTACTATAAAATATAATACATTAAATTTTGAATACAATTGAATTTTGAAAATATGTAACTTAAATATTATGGATAAAATTGAATTATTAGAATTCTTATATATCTTGACAAATCAAAATTATTTAAAAGTAGGGACATCTATATATAGACAAATAAAAGTTGTTCCAATGAGTGGTAATAGTAGCCCAATTATAGCTGACTTGTTTTTAAGCTTTATAGAATATGAATTTGTTTTTAACTATTTAAAAAATAAATCTAAATTATATAAAGATATTAAATATATGCTTTAGTGTACTGATGATATATGTGTATTTAACTCTAATCTTAAAAAACTAAATAAAATATATCTATCTGTTATGTTTTAAGCAAGAAACATTGTGAACACATAAAACAGTAGTTTCTTTTCCCAAAATCAATATGTTATATAGCATTTTAAACAAAAAAATTAAATGGCGTTACATGAAAGTGTTAGCATGCAAAATACAGTGGCTTACGTATTACAATAGAAGTATTACATTAAGCAACGTATCAATATCTATTCGAAAATTCGTTATTAAGCTATAAAGACATTTTCGCACCCATATTGTATTTAGGAAGACATTTTCCAAATACAATAAGATGAGAATCTTATTGTATTTATTCAATACAATAAATAAATAATGACATAAAATTAGGTAAAACGCAATCCATAAAGTCACGTGAAGATGGCATCCATATCTTCACTCGACTCCTCATCTCCCTCAACCGTTTCTTTGGTACCGCAATCTTCGTCGAAACTCATGATTCGCCTCGCCAGGTCCTGAATTTCAGATAGGTGTCGCTGCTCTGAGATAATCTGCCGAGCCATCCGAATCTTCCCCACAACGCCCCAAAGGGCAATACCTGCAACTTTGTCGTTGACGTGATAAAGCAGTATCACCTGATATCCGTTCTCCGGTAACCTCTCGTCTCTGTTGATTTCGAATTTTAGCAATCCTGAAAGTGAAACAGAACGCTGTCAACATCTAGGCTGCTGTGCACTCGGCCGACACTTTCGATACTCATATCCTTACCAATGTCAAGCCACGGGATTTGCTGTCGGTAATTTGCGACCTTATCACAGCTAATGTTGGTTCGGCAACACGTCAAATCGTAACACTTCCCTCGTGGTGAGTCCAAAGTCTTCGAAATTGTTTCATTACGTCATATAAGTTGCACGCGTTTTCAGCGCACCATATGTTATCGAAATTGCGAAGTTCAGGTCCCGTTATGTAAGCGGAATCATCCCCTGTTTCAATAAGTCCGTCGTGTTCAATCGTGGCGTCGACGATGTCCATGTCTGCTAGAAATATCATATCTGCCACTTCCTGTCGGGGAAATACGTCACTTAAACTTCACAATTAGTTGATTTTTTCGATTTTGATCAAATTTTATAATTCCAGGACTCTGAATAATCCTGACGTCGACGGATTCAAGATCATGCCTACATCTCTGCACGAACCAAGACGTCAGCATCTGTCAAAGAATACCTTTCTTGTGATAACAGGTTAGTTTAATTTTTATATCGGGGTATTTGGATGCTAAAGTGCATGCAAGTTCAACTGACTCTGTTTGACTCCCGATTATTGCAATGAATCTTACTTCGTTTTTGTCAATCAATGTCTTCGCTTTCTTGAGGTCATCAGTGATTGTAATTGAATCACCTTGTCGAACAACCGATCACTCCCTATTATGTCACTTAGATATTCAGGCACAGAGACGGCGGTTCCAGTGGCTGAAAGAGCCTCGTCAAACGTCACTTTCCTTCCATTCATCATCTAATGTTGTGGCGGATTGTTTTATATCTATCCTGGTCGCCTTTCTGTTCTTGAGAAGTGTAACTCTAATAATTTAGAGTTACATGTAACTCTAATAATTTAACTCTAATAATTTTTATTTAATAAGCAAGCAAATTTAGGTAGTCTTATACTTAATAAACCAATATTAATGATAAAGCAGGTATATATCTAGATATGAACACTAAATTAACATCAATTAAAACTACTTTTAATTTCTATCGTAAAGATGACATTCAAATTTGCAAAAATGAAAATAGTAGCCCAATTATAGCCGACTTGTTTTTAAGCTTTATAGAATATGAATTTGTTCATAACAGTGTAAAAAATAAGTCTAAATTATATAAAGATATGAAATATATGTTTCAATATATTGTTTATATTTCTGTATTTAACTCTAATAATGTATATTCTATAAGCGAACAAATTTATCCAAGTGGCCTCATTCTTAAAAAACTAATATCGATTATTAAGAAAGTATATATAGTATATAAGTATATATATTTATATATATTTAATAAACAAAATTATTTAAAGGTAGGGACATCTATATTTAGACAAATAAAATGTGTTCCAATGGGAGGTAATAGTAGCCCAATTATAGCTGACTTGTTTTTAAGCTTTATAGAATATGAATTTGTTCATAACTGTGTAAAAACTAAATCTAAACTATATAAAAATATGAAACATATGTTTCGATATAATGATGATATAAATGTGTTTTACTCTAAAAGATTTTATACAATAAGCGAACAAATATATCCAGGTAACCTCATTCTTAAAAAACCAATATTAATGATAAAGACGGTGTATATCTAGATATGAACATTAAATTAACATTAACTAAAACTACTATTAATTTATATCGTAAAGATGACATATTTAAATTTACAAGAAACATATTTTTGCATGAGCATTTATGCATACCATATAATATAAAATATAATACATTAAATTTAAAAGAGAGTCGAGGATGTCGGCCCACATTTTTGTGGAAGGAAGAAAATACATCCGCCGACAGAACATTAATGTTAAAACCAATATTTCGGTTTCTAAGCGAAAGAACATAGAGCAGCAATTCGCACAACGACTAATTCTTATGTTGCTGACCACGTAATTGCAACTGGACACTATAAATTTTGAGTCTCTATTAGTGATCTCATTTTAAACTAAAAATCAAGCTGCGAAAAAATAAAAAAAAGATATTAATTGAAAAAAACCAACAATGCACGGCAACGATGTTCATACTTTGCTCACTTAAAATAACCTGTACATTGTATATTTTGCTGTTTTGTTTTTACTTTGTAGATTACCTTGAAAATGGTTTCGCTTGGAAACCGAAATATTGGTTTTAACAGCAATGCTCTGTCGGCGGATGCCTTTTATTCTTTCAACAATAATACATTAAATAATGAAATTTTAAGAATTGCAACAATATGTAACGATATTGGTTTTAATCAAAATTATTTAAATAATTTAATAGATACATTTTTAAAGTAGGTTACTATAAAAATAAAATCAAACAGAAAATAGTAAAATACATAAATCAACACAATAAATTAAAAATAAATTTAAAATCATTAGCGGAAAATTTTTATAAGATTATCTGTATTAAATTTTAATTTTGTTTTGCTTTCGTTTTGAAAGGCAATCATAAGTACAATTTTAACATCAACGATATTTTGAAGTTCGTTAGAGCAAAGCATTCACCCAATAATGTTTGTTCATAGTTTCTACATTTTTCTGTCGATGTCTACAGCGTTTGACGAAGTTTTGAAATTACAATTCAAATAAATCGTTGATTGTTTTTATTTCAATATATTTTATTATAAAATATATTATTACAGATTAGATGCCATCGTCTACGTATGTATTATATATACTTAGGCATGTCTCATGCATGTCTTATTTATAAATGCCTTATTAATAAAAAGTCAGTTCATGTAACTTAAAATATAAATTGATTAAACATTTATATTAATTTTTGCTAAAAGTCCAATGATAGGGAGAGGCCAGCTGGGTATTTAAAATATTTTTAAGATTAAAAGTGATTCCAATCAAATAAGAATAGGAATTATTACATCACAATCAAGAATATGTTATTTTGAAAGAATTTTATGTAGACATTTGAATGACTGATCATTTAAATTGAATAAATTATGTATAAATCATTGATAAATTGAAATTAAAACGTTTAGTTCTTGTAATTTCATTGGAAGCAAATAGTGAAATAATGTTTGACTCAACATTTTACAAATTGCTGCATTATAGAGGCAAGCATTAAAATATTCTTTGGATTTTTAAATTGTACCGTAATTTTTAAATTATGCTGTCATGAAAGTCTGTAAAAACCAAATTTTCTAATCAATAAGATGCTATGTTCCGTCAAAGTTCTCCAGCATATCTAAACAAACTAAATGCACTTGATTGATAAATACATTCAATTTCATATCTCTTCTGAAGTTGTTGAATAATTTAAGGTAAAATAGAAACACATCCAACGTCCAGTAAATGTCTTCACAAAGATAATGCATCTATAAAATAATTTCATTTTAAATATAGAAATATAGAAAAGTATGTAATGTATATTGTGTATATTGAATATAGCGAGAATAATTCGGTTCAATTTCTTGATCTGATGAGGATATATAGAATGCTGCCTGGTGTTTATGCCTCTTCACGAGGAAAACATAGTGATATATTTATGAGTACACCAGTGAGTGTCCCAGGGCAGGTGTAACAACAAATTATATTTTATATATTTGCACACTTTTAAGTGTCCCTGTTAAACAGCATTTCTATTAAAAAGAATTTAGTGCCTGATGCATGGTTAAACTGTAATAGTCACTGCCATGCACAGAGCTTATGCTAAATTCCCTCCGATGATTCAGATTAAGGGTAGTTCTGTTTTTCGAGCTTTAAACACTGTTTAAGCGTGTGTTAAGGTGCCTATAGATGATTATAGAAGTCACGGTACTGATGAGCTCCGTTAGAGCGAAACGCGTATACCGTTGTGAAGTTTGTCGTCACACATAGGATGACTGGGCATACGTAGCGACTTTGAATAATGCAAGAATAATTCGGTTCTATTTCTTAGTCTGATGAGGATATATAGAATGCTGCCTGGTGTTTATGCCTCTTTATGAGGAAAATATAGTGATTTATTTACGAGTACACCATTGAGTGTCCCAGGGCAGGTGTAACAACAAATTATATTTTATATATTTGCACACTTTTAAGTGTCCCTGTTAAACAGCATTTCTATTAAAAAGAATTTAGTGCCTGATGCATGGTTAAACTGTAATAGTCACTGCCATGCACAGAGCTTATGCTAAATTCCCTCCGATGATTCAGATTAAGGGTAGTTCTGTTTTTCGAGCTTTAAACACTGTTTAAGCGTGTGTTAAGGTGCCTATAGATGATTATAGAAGTCACGGTACTGATGAGCTCCGTTAGAGCGAAACGCGTATACCGTTGTTGAAGTTTGTCGTCACACATAGGATGACTGGGCATACGTAGCGACTTTGAATAATGCAAGAATAATTCGGTTCTATTTCTTAGTCTGATGAGGATATATAGAATGCTGCCTGGTGTTTATGCCTCTTCATGAGGAAAACATAGTGATATATTTATGAGTACACCAGTGAGTGTCCCAGGGCAGGTGTAACAACAAATTATATTTTATATATTTGCACACTTTTAAGTGTCCCTGTTAAACAGCATTTCTATTAAAAAGAATTTAGTGCCTGATGCATGGTTAAACTGTAATAGTCACTGCCATGCACAGAGCTTATGCTAAATTCCCTCCGATGATTCAGATTAAGGGTAGTTCTGTTTTTCGAGCTTTAAACACTGTTTAAGCGTGTGTTAAGGTGCCTATGTATGATTATTAAAGTCACGGTACTGATGAGCTCCGTTAGAGCGAAACGCGTATACCGTTGTGAAGTTTGTCGTCACACAAAGGATGACTGGGCATACGTAGCGACTTTGAATAATGCAAGAATAATTCGGTTCTATTTCTTAGTCTGATGAGGATATATAGAATGTTGCCTGGTGTTTATGCATCATCATGAGGAAATCATTGTGATATATATAAGTTAATAATTAAATTAATAATTAAATTAACTTTTTTTAAGTTACGAGTATGTAACTTAAAATAATATTTGGGAGAAGTAAATTAATATTTTGTGAAATTAAAAATATATATTTAAATTCTTCAATGAAAAGAGTTTAAATGGCCGTATTTAAATACCTGTATATAAACGGATATTAAATACATTTTTAATAAATTTACAGGAACGAAGAAAGTGTACCATAAATCTTATGTACCATAATTTGTATGATATTTGATATTTTATATCTAGATCTAAACGGATATTGAATTATTCTAATAAAGCGTTGTAGAGTTTTAAAAACAAAAGGAACAAATTGAACAACAAAACCGTATATTACAAGTCAAAGTTAATATTACGTTAATATTACAAGTCAAAGTTAATATTACAAACAGAAGAAGACGCTAATTATAGCGCAGTATTTAAATATCTGTAACTAGACCATGATATTAAATACTTTTTTAATTTAAAGGATCGAAGAAAGTTTGTGTTCTTAAAAATATAATCTTTTTTCATTTCTCAAGCTTCTTTTGTTGGATGGTATATTCCACTGATAGTTACTACAAATTAGTTCGGTGATTATTTATACGACGAACATCTAGAGGAGTGTTCTTAAACCTATGGGTCATGGTCCTCCAGTTGGGTCACTGAAGGATTTTCGTGGGTCACGAGCATTCCACTTTGTAAACAATTGCAGATTTTGGTGCAAATATATAAAAATTCATTATCTTCCACATTGTTTTGTTGGATTGTGCCATGTATGCCTGCATTTGATTTGAGGGAGGATGGAACATAGACATCATCCACTTTCCGTGAATTATACTAACTCTGTTAGTATTTAGTCTCACAATTCAGAGTAATAAAGAACCAAAACATATTGCAATGTTCGAATTGAGTTCTGACACAATCTGTCCGCCAGCACGAGCTTTTTTAAGTCAATATGCTTTATATATTTTTTCTCATATTCATATTTTTCGATTATGTATCCAAACATCATAACTTCAAGAAGTATGAGAGTATGGAAAGAGTATGTAAAAAGTATGGAAAGACGAATTTTTAAAGTTCAGTTTCACGAAGGTTTCTGAGAAAAAAATAATCAAAGCTCAATGCATAACTTGTAGTTCGGTTCTTGCCAATTAAAGTTTGAACAATTCAAGTTACTGGTACACTTCAATAATGTGCATGGTGGAAATGAATTAGAAAAGGAAGTGATATGTAATTGAGCAAGATTCGACCAGAAGGGAACGTTCCGAGAATTCGGATTTGTAAAAACCAATGTTAGAACAAAGTTGCGTACTTAATTTTAATATAAAATGCCTCCGATGCTAAAGAGGAAGGCTAATTCAACTTGCTACTTTAAAAATGGCATAAATGGTCCTTGAAGCAGAAGCAACGATAATGCTCATAGATATTCCGTTATCGAACGATGTCACGACATCAATAATGATTATGATGAGCGACGACATCCTTACACAAGTTATTATTATTGTTTTAACGGCTTACAACAAGCAGGGGCTTAAATAGCCGGTTTACATGAAATAAAAATCACAAAATCATAAAAACTGTTCACATCTAAAGGGAACACTTCCTTGTGCATAGCAGGATCCATCCGTAATCCGGACTTGAATGCTGAGGCACCGCTGCTGCAAACAGTCCCTCCATCCAGTTTGTTCCAAAGTCCAACTACTCTTCGTTGAAATTGTATACACCGGGACTTTTTCACTAAATTTCGGCTCAAAGTCAAACTGTGTCCGCGAAGGAATGCTGACTGTCGCAGTTGTAAATAGAATCGGAACCAGACCAGTACGAGTTAGTTTACAACTTGAAAAATCAATGAATGCCACCGACATGAGTCATTTGATTTGTCTTCGTTCGTTATCTACAAAAAGTTATTTCGTCGTGATCTTTTATTTTGCAAAAAGTTGGAATTGACTATCAGAGCGACTGACATTTTGGATTATTAAATGATTTGTTTAAAACACATGTGATCGATTAGAATAAAACTAATTTGATCTACAAGAACGGACCGCCTTCTATGCTAAGACAAACATTAGGTTTTGTGAATTAAGTTAAAAATGTTGTCCCAGATATTCTTACCGTTCATTGAGTTATTTATCGACAGTTACTTGATTCAAAAACGTTTCCGAACTTAAAGAAGTTCTGGCTCCAGTGATGCAAGTTGTGAATTTCATTCATGAAAGAGCGTTTCATCATAGAATTTTTTTAGTATTTGCTAAGGAATTATGAGAGAAATACAACGTATTGTAATTTCATATCAAAGTGTGCAATAAATCCCCAGTCAAACTCCGGAACAAAACAAATCATTAATGCCAATAAATTATGAGAATTCTGACTTCGACAAATCACTGCGTATTCAAGTTTATCAAAAGTAGCGCTCTAAAAAGTTTTGATATTTTCAATAGCCTATCTTTGAGAGAATTGGTCATGGTTTAAAGGTTAATCAATACTGACCTAGATCATTCAAACACAATTTTTTACAGTCGCCTTAGCAAGTGATATTCTGAACATAGTCCATACCGGTTTGTCATCTAGTTTTTTCCTGTAATCTAGATAAATCATCTCGAGTGTGCCAATCGTCTTCAGCTTGCTTTAACACAACCTTTGGGCTTACTTAGAAATATCTCATACCATGACTATCATATGGCTAATAATAGAAGAGCCATCATATATCAGCGTAGAAATATTTAATAAAGTTATTTAATTGAATGTTTTTAAGCATTAGTCATCTGGATGACTAGCTATATACACAAGTTGCATGTTTCTTTATGAAACTTAGTAGAAAGTTAAGCTTTTATCATATTATATTATATTGCCTTATGTCGCGAAAAGAATAAAAAGAATAATTGATTATCTGGTGATGAAAATAACAGATTGCGATAATTTTTAATAAAATTAGTCAAATATTTCTTATTAAAAGAAGAAAACAATTGCTTTTAACAAATTATATGGATATTAATGTATTGTGAGTTACATTGCTGTAGTTAAATGAAAATCGATGCCTTTGTTTTTATTCTCAGCATTTTTGGTAATGTGAAATGAATATTATTTCATCAGATGTGAGTAACGAAAGCGTTGTTAAATTAAAATTCGATTTATTATTCAACAAAATATATGAATACATCTTAGAAGATAGTTTTGCTGTTAATAATCTCTTTTATTGTGAATAATATCTACCATGGCGGCATTCAATATTGCTTTAAAAAATTGGGATGATTTCTAGTTTAATTTATATTATTGTTAAAATTTCAAAGTTAATTAATATAACTTAAGAGATAATATAAATATAAAAAGCGATTTCATGATTCCATAATGATGATTTCAGAAGAGCGATTTTAGAAGAACGATTTTAGAAGACAGATTTCGAAAGAACGATTTCAGAAGAACGATTTAATAAAAACGATTTTAGAGGAAGGATATAAGAAGAAGAATTACAGACAATCGATTTGAAAAAATCAATTTCAGAAGAACAATTCAAAAAAAAAAACAATTTTTGAAGAAGGATTTCAGAAGAATGAAATCATAAAAATGATTTAAGAAGTAGGATTTTAGAAGAATGATTTCAGAGGTTGGATTCTAGAAGAATAATTCCAGCAGGATTTCAAAAGAATGACTTTAGGAGAAGGACTTTAAAAGAATGATTTTAGAAGAACGATTTCAGAAAAAGGATTTCAGAAGAACGATTTCAGAAAAAGGGTTTTAGAAGAACGATATCAGAAAAAGGATTTAAGGATTTCAGAAGAACGATTTTAGAAGAACGATTTCAGAATAAGGATTCTGAAATCATAGTACAAGTCTTAAAATCATGAAGGCAATTTATAAAACTTATAACAACGTTCAGTTAAGACAATGTATCTAATTTTAGATACTAAAATTAGATCGAAATTTTATCCGCTGACGATCAGACTACTTTCCTTTTTTCATTTACTCTAAGATTTATGACTTAATCTGAAATCACAATATCAAAATTCAAAATTCAATGAACACCTTAATGTTTTAAAACATTGATTAATCAGATCAGCTAATTGAGTCTACGTAAAATTCAAATAATTAAATAATATTAATAATATTTAAGATTTTATAATAAAAATTTAAATAGTCAATTTTTACGAATTGACTAATAAATAACAAACTATGCATCCGAATAACGATTAGAGATCATCAGGAAAGACTAGTATGATATCAGATTTCAACGATAATTACTATATCCAACAGCAGGGCCAAATACTAATGACGTATTTCATCTGATGCAATTTGATTATCTGGTGTATCTTAATAACATACGATGTATCAGAATAAGGATTAGAGGTCATCAGGAAGAACTGTTATGCTATCAGGTGATAGAAGATAATACTTTAATACAAGATATATTATTTATAATTCATTTATAAAAATAGTTTAATATTTAATATTTTGTTAAAATTTAATATTAAAAGTTAATAAAAGTTATGAAAAATATGCATAAAAGTTAATATTTTATGCATATTTAATAAGCATTCATCTATTAAATTATTTAAATGATTTTGAATAAAACCAGCATTATTACATATTACAAATGTTTATAATTATTACAATTTTTTTTAAAAATTATTTTCTGTTTGATTGTATTTTTAAAATATGCATCCATTATTATATAATACATCATCTATATTATTAAAATCCTATTCTAATACAAAGTATATTTTTTATTATCCATCCATACAATTTTTTCTTCATAGTTTAAGAAAATTTTTAATGATATTTTATTGTGTTAATTTATATATTTTTACTATTTTCTGTCTGTAGTTAAAAAGTCAAGACACTAGGATGGTTTCTTGACTAGTTGTAGTTTAAAGTCGAGAAACAAAATTGTGATGGCATCTGTTGAATTCTTAGCAAGTCTAATCGAGATGCAAATCCAATCTATTAAATTATTTAATTTTTTATTATTTATTATTTTTCTGTTTGATGGTATTTATATAGTAACCTAGTTTAAAATATGCAAATATTAACATAAAAGTCATTTTTATGAATTTACTAATAAATAACAGACGTTGTATCCGAATAAGAATTAGAGGTCATCAGGAGGAACTGCTATGCTATCAGGTTTCGGCCCCTAACTCCTCTACCCAACATAGCAGCGGGGCCAAATACATGCTAATGATGTATTTCCTCTGAAATAACTATCTAGTATCTTATTCTAATGCAAAGTATATTATTTATTATCCATCCATAAAAATTTGCCACTAAGAGTTTAAATTTATTCTTTATATTATTGTGTTGATTTATATATTTTACTATTTTCTGCTTGATGTTATTTTTATAGTAACCTAGTTTAAAATATGTATCTATTAAATTATTTAAATGATTTTGAAGAAAGCCAATATCATTACATATTGTTGCAATTCTTAAAATTTCATTATTTAATGTATTATATTTTATATTATATGGTATGCATGAATGCTCATGCAAAAATATGTTTTATCACAATTTTTAAATTGTATTTATAAGATGAAATGTTTATTATCGACTGTCGTCTGTATTTTTACAAATTGTCAATAAGTGGGGCAATACTAGAAGAGAAGTTTACATAATTCTTTTCCAGCTCGTGCTGATATTCCTTTTGGTCAGGACCAATCAACTTCTGATTTAAATTCAACGCAATTCCACATCTAAAAATAGAAATGAATAATTATCATTTTATATGTGTACATACACATAAATGAGTTGCTTAAACAAAGAGCAGAGGGTGTAATGAAATCTATTTCGGCAGTTTAGATTGTTTGTTGATTGATCACCAAGAAATTGGATCGCTATTTCCAATGGTCCCTGATTGACCGTTGTTCTTATGCATCCTTCCAGCACCATTTGCAACATTTTAGCATCGGGTGGATCTTCCCTTATTGCAGCTGAAAGTCGATCTATCTGGACCTTCATATCTTCTATAGCTGCTTCAATTGGTGTTAAAATGATCTAAATACATTTCATAATTACATAAGTTAACTAATAATATTTATAAATGATAAAAGCAATACAAATTTTCTATTTAACAAAAAAATACTTTTAGATTCACAAAAATACATTTTCAGATCCATCTGAAAATGTATGTGACATTATTTTTTAAAAACATGATGTAGATTTTTTTTATTATAAACACATTCATTACGTAAATTCAACTGTAAACTATAAATTATATATAAAAATATAACTAAAAATATAAAAAAGAACAGAACAATTCGAAAAAGAACAAAGCAATTCGTTTATCAACTGTTATAAACATTGTAAAAAAAGATTTATCTTTACGTGGCAAATGCGTGCCGGCACACGCATTTGCCGGCGCACGGTTGCCGGCGCACGTTTGCCGGCGCACATTTGCCGGCGATGAATGCGCCGACGATGGAGTGCCGACAGCGATGAGATGAAAAGTTACGAGACAAAAGCGGATTTGTATACGGATGTTAATGGTGAGCCAGGAGAGTTGGGCAAGATATGTGGATGTAGTCAAAGGGACTGAGACGTATGATCACTCGAACGGCGGAGTTGATGATGCGTTGTAGGGGTAGGATGATGGATTTTGGAGAATTGATGAAATGGCTGAGGCAGTAATAGATTTCAGGGAAAATAAGCGATGAAAGAAGATACATCCAAGAACGGAAGTCGATAAGGGGGCGGATACGGCGGATATCACGGAGAATTAAGTTAGACGAGCGGACCTTGTCGCGGACGAAGGGTTTAAGAGAAAAGTTATCATCGAATTTAATCCTAATAAAGTGAGATTGTGGACTACGGAGATGATTGATGATGCTAAAGATATAAGGGAGGATATATGTAAAGTTGACGCGGGAGGATCTACATTATTTTGAACTTCTCTGGGTTTAGAACGAGACGAACATGGTAGATACGTTTGTAAATTGAAGAAAGACAGTTGGAGACAGAAATTGCGATGTCGTGTATGCGATGCGCGGATGCATGATCATAGATGAGAATGTCATCGTCGTATTTCATGACGTTAAAGGAGTAAGGTTTGATAAACGAAGAAAGATCGCCAAGTAATATAGCGAAAAGATAATAAATAAGCAAAGTAATAACATGAATCCAGGATAGTCGATATTAAGCCACAATTTCCAGTTTCTGTCTCCATCTTCATTTAAATATGCGTCCGCTGATGTTTGATTAGCTGAAAAGGATCTTCTTAGCATCGTCTTTAAATATTCTCCTTAAATTCTTCTGAACACTGCCTCTTAGACGCGCCAGGTTTCTTCTTGACTTAAGTATAACGTTATCTTTTGTATAATAGTCCTTTCCAATTCGTAGTATACGGCCAAGGTAGCACAATATATTCTTTTGAACCAGATCAGACTTGGAACCGAAAAGTAATAAAGTAAAATTGAAGAACACTATTTCACGATCCATAAGACATATAAGATTAAATAAATTAAAATATTTTCCACCTGACAACTTCATAATTTTTCTACGAATGATACATTCACTACACAGTCTTTCAAGAACTGGAATTCACTCAGCGATCTCGGATTTTATAGCCATGGTATCTTCTCTAGTACTACAAGACAGCTATATTCCGAAACTATTTCATCTTCAGAGCAAAATCATCAGTTGTGGCTAGTTACTAAAATGTAGTAGGACATATTCGGGATATTGGGTTTTAATTATTGATATATTGTATTTTTAACATTTCCGTAACCTTTGAAGACACAAAACAACAGAACAAGCACAAATGTCAATAAAGGGACCAATAATATCTGCTTTATTATTTGACTAGATATTATTACAATTTTTACCAATGTAGTAATACGCTTCTAGTATTTTTCTGTCCGAAAAATGGGTTTCTCTTGATAATTATTAACAATTATTTAATGATAATTAATAATAATGCAGCGATTTATTTCCCATTTCGCCTTTCGGCTGGGCAAAATTTAAAATACAATAAATTAAATCAATTACTTGAAATCAGAAATCCGGCGTCTGAACATTTAGCGTACGTTGTTATAGATTAATTCTGAAGTTTGAAATCGGGCCATGAGTGCAACGGTGCGCAAGAAAGAAAAGAAAAAAAAATGTTAAGCATCAATCAAAGTTAGGCGATTTCCTAGTCCTCCTTTGTCGACTTGTTCTAAAGACCACGAAGATAATACGGGGCATGCGAAAGCATGCAAAAGAGCTGAACACTCTTTTGAGCAAAATCGACAGCGACAGTGAGTCGAGCGAGAGTGAAAAGGGAGTCGAATTGAACAAAATTTGGCGTGGTAGCCGTCTAAAGATAAACGCCAATCAGCGGACGCTTTTGGTATCTTGGATTTCTCCAAGCTGATTGAGTATAAACAGGCGTCAAAAAGATATCTGGATCTAGGCTAAGTATTTTGTTATCGAATAGCCGTCGGGCTTCCAAATACGCTGTGGTTTCACCAAGGCGAAATCGATTGCAAAGTTTGACCGAGAGTGGTATCGATTTACTAAGCACCGCAACAGCTGTAGAAGAACACTTCGATGATACTCCTAATATCCTTTTTAGGTAGCGCCAAAAACATTTATCAATGATCTGAAAATCTCCTAAGGTCAAATCCGACCAAAAGCATCGAATCCCGTAACTCAGAATCGGAAGCAACATCACATCAAAGTATTTGATCGCGCCTTCGAAGGACATAAGACCAAGCTTCGATGCCGTATAAGCTGACGTTACAACTTTCGCCGATTGGCGCAATAAGTGGCTTCTGAAACACCACCGAGATGAGAGTTCAAAGCCTAGATATCGATACGAATTAACAAATTCTATCGATGTTGCATTCAGAAAGAGCACATCATCACGACAGCGGGGCCCACCTCGCCGAAATTTTATAATTTTCGTATAATTATAATTATTATAATTAATAATAATATTTCTTCTTTTTATTAGCGTTTATCCCGTTTAGCGGGGTCCGTTTGCCACATTTGCTGGTGCCAAATTCCCATATCCGCTGCGTCTTCGGGTGTGAGGATGGCCATTTTCATATCATTCAGTAGGGTATCCTATCGTCTTTTCTGTGGTCTTCCTCTTGGTCTCTTTCCGTCGACCTCGATTTGAAGTGGTGCATGCGCCAGTGTGTTCACGTCTGCCCACAGTACATGTCCATACCATCTCAGCCTTGATTCTCTAGGTTTGTCTGCTATGGGTGCTACACCAAATCGCTTGCACATGTCTTTGTTACGAATATGGTCTTGGCGAGATTTTACGGCGATCCACTCTAGCATTTTCGTTTCCATACATCCAAGCTTACGTTCTGCTTCTGCTGTCATTGCCCAGCACTCAGCACCGTACATTGCTACAGGCCGTATCACGCTTCTGTAGAACTTCGATTTGAGTATGTATGGCATACGTTTGTCGCACAAGACTCCAGTGTCTGCTCTCCATTGTCCAAACAATGGGTTTCTCTTGATAATTATGAACAATTATTTAATGATAATTAATAATAATATTTAATAATAATATTTCAATTATTTTTTAGGACATGTCATGACATTTTTGATTCAATCCGAAGATTATTTGATACAAATAAAGTTACTATTGAATTTAAAACAGTTACTATTGAAAACAAAGTTTTTCAATTATAAAAAATATATAAAAAATATATTATAAAAATATTATAAAAAATATATAAAAAAATATTTTAATGTGATCAACAATAGCAATACTTAGGCCCCTTCATTGGTTTTTAATTCTATTATCTTTTGTATTTTTGTTTGTTTTATTATTTTGTGCCTTCAATAGTTACCGAAATATCCTATGCAAGTTGTCACAATTAAAATTAAAGAGTTCAATGTAACAAAATTACCATTACGGCGATGATGTATCATTAAATATAATTTTTTTATATTCTGTACAAAAATTAAACAAATTTTGTTTTGTTTTTCAGATGATGCTAGCAGCAGCTAGCGAAATTCCAAATTTAATAAATAGATCAAAATCAGTTACTGTTACTCTTGACTTGTATCAGAGAATCAATAACAAATCAACAATTGCAAATTTCCGACAATTCAATTGGCCTCCTTAAACCAAAAATATTCTGTCTGAAGAGAGCAATTTCATTTGCAAAACTCTATTGATCAAACTTTTTGATCAATAGAAAATTGATTTTGCTAAAATAGAATTTTGATTGTCCAGTTATCTTTCATCCAATTTTTTGGGACAATGAGCATCTTTGATCACTTCTAATGTTTGACTTTTATAATCATAGAAGGTCATAATGTGAAATCATTATGTTATCATCTCTGATAGCTAAAAGAGATACTAGAAATGTCATTACTTTTAGTAATGCTATTTAAGGACTAGAGATATCATCTCTAGTGTTCAACGAAAAATATAGACAAAATTAATGTAAGATAATGAGGCAGAACAGCTAACTTAATCAAAATAATTATAATAAATAATTTTATTAACTAATGATTATGAAAGTAATCATTAATAAAAAATCAATTTATTTACTTGATAAATACAAAGCCATTAATTACGTTAAGTACGACAAAGTTAATCGCTTGAGTATTAAAATATCTTTGCTATTTCAACTATAATTTTATCTAAATCAAATTCGAGAAACTATAACGTTAATTTTATGGTTATTAATAAAATAACCATAATTATTAATTAATTAATAATTAATAATATTAATAATTAATTTTTAAAATAATTAATAATTAATATTTATTATTTATTCGTTATTAATTATTATCTAATTATTCTTAGGACACTAAAGATCTAGCTGCTTTGATTATATGGTTGGTTTGTGTAAGGTTGGTATGTGTACTTTATTAATACTCATACGTCACATAGTGGTTTATAAATAAGGTTCATATCCTTATGTTGGGCTCTTTTTGAAGTTATTATAAACTTATCGCTTACCTTCAAAGTTATTAATAGAAATCAATATTAGTTGAAAGTTGGAATTAACGAATATAAAATTAAAACCAGAAAAAGTTAGAGTTTTTTTATTATTAAACAAGAAATCTACAAATAAGGTTCATATCCTTATGTTGGGCTCTTTTTGAAGTTATTATAAAATATAAATAGTTTATATTGAGAAGCTTATAATTAAAGCTGCCGTTAACGGATTGTAATCTTAAAATGATGAACCTTGTTATTAAACATATTTTAGCTATCATCAATGATAGCTAAAATATATACCAGAAATATCGTATCTGGATAAAAACACTATCATCTCTAGTGCTTAACACAAAGTTAATATAAGATAATAAAACAAATCAAATATTTATTTATAAAAACAGATTAAATAATAAATACTAAACCAATAATCTTCTTGCAATTTCGAATATATAGTTTTACTGGAAATAAGAAAAAATAATTTCCTTTTATCTGAAAAAAAATAAATTCAAGATTAAACTTTTTCAAATAAAGGGAAATTATTTTCTTCTTTGTTCCAGTTAGCATAATATTTAAATATATAATATTTAAATACATATTAAATACATAATATTTAAAACCGATCAGCATAATATTTAAATATAAATATTAATATCTAAATACAGTTATTTAAATATTAATAATTATATTAAATTTTAAATAATCTTAAAATGTAAAATAAAAATCAATTTTTTTGAATTGAATAATAAATAATAGATCATGCATAAGGATTAAAGACAATCAAAAAAATTAGTTGGATTAAACTAACAATAAAATTTAATTAAAATATGGAATGAGCTAAAAATAAACTAAGTGAGATAAGATAAATACAAAGCCGTTAATTAAAAAAGGAAAATATTTTCTACTGATTTAAAAACGCTAATTAAAGACAAATTTAAGTACGATAGAATTAGAGGTCATCAGGAGGAACTGCTATGTTATCACGTTTCAGCCCCTAACTCCTCTACCCAATATAGCAACAGTGCCAAATACATGCTAATGATGTATGTCCTCTGATAAAATTTGATTATATAGTATCTTATTCTAATACAAATTATATTATTTATTATCCATCCATATGGATAATATTTGCATGTTTTGGATGATACATGTTATCATGTTTTGGCCCCTCTTCCTTAACCCAACATAGCAGCGGGACCAAATACGTGCTAATGACGTATTTCCTCTGATGAATAAATAAGTAAATAAGTAAATAATTATAAATAAAAATAAGAAAACAACATATTATTTAGTTAGCTAAATAATAATGCTAAATCAAGTTAATAATTTATATCAAGTTAAAATTTAAAATGAAATTAAAAATGTCAACTTTTATGAATCGACTAATAAATAACATACATTGTATCAGAATTTGGATTAGTGGCCAACAGAAGGAACTGCTATGCTATCAGTTTTCGGCCCCTATTTATCGATCCAGCATAGCAGTAGGGCCAAATACATGCTAACGACGTATTTCCTTTAATGAAATTTGATTATCTAGTTTGATTACAAAGTATATTCATTCTATTCAAAGTATATTACAAAGTATATTCATTCATTAATTATATATTTATATAATATATAATTTCTATATTTTACTATTTTCTGTTTGATGGTATTTTTAAAGTAACCTAGTTTAAAATATGTATCTATTAAATTATTTAAATGATTTTGAAAAATACCAACATCGTTACAAATTGTTGAAATTCTTAAAATTTCATTATTTAATGCATTATATTTTATATTATATGATATGTGCTCGATCAAAAATATATTCTTCGGTAA
Source organism: Pomphorhynchus laevis (assembly GCA_012934845.2). Lineage (NCBI taxonomy): Eukaryota > Metazoa > Acanthocephala > Palaeacanthocephala > Echinorhynchida > Pomphorhynchidae > Pomphorhynchus > Pomphorhynchus laevis. The sequence continues at coordinate 8,271 of WNNJ02001347.1, read as the reverse complement.
TGATTTTAAATTTATTTTTTATATTATTGTGTTGATTTATATATTTTACTATTTTCTGTTTGATGGTATTTATATAGTAACCTAGTTTAAAATATGCAAATATTAAAATAAAAGTCATTTTTATGAATTTACTAATAAATAACAGACGTTGTATCCGAATAAGAATTAGAGGTCATCAGGAGGAACTGCTATGCTATTAGGTTTCGGCTTCTAACTCCTCTAATTAACATAGCAGCGGGGACCAATACATGCTAATGATGTATTTCCTCTGAAATAACTATCTAGTATCTTATTCTAATACAAAGTATATTATTTATTATCCATCCATAAAAATTTGCCACTTGAAGAGTTTAAATTTATTCTTTATATTATTGTGTTGATTTATTATATTTTACTATTTTCTGCTTGATGTTATTTTTATAGTAACCTAGTTTAAAATATGTATCTATTAAATTATTTAAATGATTTTGAAGAAAGCCAATATCATTACATATTGTTGCAATTCTTAAAATTTCATTATTTAATGTATTATATTTTATATTATATGGTATGCATGAATGCTCATGCAAAAATGTTTCTTGTAAATTTAAATATGTCATCTTTACGATATAAATTAATAGTAGTTTTAGTTAATGTTAATTTAATGTTCATATCTAGATATACACCTTCTTTATCATTAATATTGGTTTTATTAAGAATAAGGCTAAATCAATAAATTTGTTCATTTATTGAATAAAAATTGTAAAAGTTATATACACATATATCGTCAATATATCAAAATATATATATTTCACATCTTTATATAATTTAGATTTATTTTTTTTACTCAGTTATGAACATATTCATATTCTATAAGCTTAAAAATAAGTCAGCTATAATTGGGCAACTATTACCTCCCACTGGAACACATTTTATTTGTCTAAATATACATGCCCTTACTTTTAAATAATTTCGATTTATCAAAATATTTAAGGATTTTATTAATTCAATTTTATCCATATATTTATATTTATTTGATAGTTTAATTTTTATTAGATAGTCATACTACTTATAAGATTTTATATATTAATATTTATATAATGCCAAAATTTATTATTAAATTTAAAAGTAAATTTCAATTTTAATGAATTGACTAATAAATAATTTACGATGTATTCTAATAAAGATTAAAGGTCAACAGGAAGAAGTTATATGGTCGAGTTTAATTAGCACTGAGGCCAAATACATGCCAATGATGTTTTTTCTCTGATGAAATTTGATAAGCATTTCTTCTGATGAAATGTTTTACCTGAGAGTTGTTTTTATTAATAATTTTATTTACTTTTAATATTTAATTTATTTTTTATAATAAATTTATTTTTAAATTTATTTTTAATAATATTTTGTTGATTCATATTATATATTTTACTAATAAATACTAAATCCACAATCTTATTCCATTTCAAATATATAATATTTTAGGAACGAAGATGAAAATATCCTTTATTTGATTAAAATTCTATATTTCGATAGCTTCTGCTATCATCATCAGGATTTTACAAAAAAATGTTTTATCCTGATGATGATAGCAAAAGCTATCGAAATATAGAATGTTAATCAAATAAAGGATATTTTCTTCTTCGTTCCTATAATATATATAGTGCACTACTATTATATATTACTATTTTCGGTTTTATTTTATTTTTATAGTAACCAAGTTTTAACTATTTATCTATTTAATTATTCAAATGTTTTTGAAGAAAGCTAATATCATAACATATTATGGCCATTATTATGGCTTAAAAATACGTAAGCTATTATTGGGCTAATATAACCTCCCACTGGAACATCTTTTATTTATCTGAATATCGATGTCTAATATCTAGTTAAAAAATAAAATTGAAATTTTTATTAAAACTCAATTTTTATGAAAACAACATATTATGGCCATTCTTAAAATTTTATTATTTAACATTTTACAATTAATATCATATGATATTTATTCTATTACAATAGACGATAATATCGTAGTATTTATATTTTGAAAATTTATTCCTTTTGTGTGTTCTAAAATTCTTTTGGTGAATTAATTCTGAAATAGTGTTTTATAACAGTATTAATTTCGATTACCTTGCAATATTTTTTAAAGTGTGCTTTAATTACTTCAAGTATTTTATTAATATAAACCGAAAGCGGTTTTAATGTACATTTAAACGCACTACATATGAACCTAGGTTTTATTGGATTTTTATGTAATTTTGGATTCCAATATAATATAGGTATAGTTTTATTATCTGATTCAAATTTTATACCCTTTTTATCCATTATAGAGCAATGACTTGTAATAATTGTTTTAAAACGCAACTCACTACGTTCATATGTTGGATTTACATTTAAATCATTAGAATTAACTTCTTTCATCAGTATATCAAATATTATATCCTTTTATAATTGTTTGTTATTTTCATTTTGTCTCTAATTTTAAGTTTTCCAAATGCTAATCTTTGATGTATTTAAGTTTCAACTATTAATCAGCTTACCAAAGTCATTATATAACGAATTGTAATCAATTATATAATTGTAATTATAATTGCTTGTTATTTTTATTTTATTTTCAAAATCATTTATTTTATTTAAGGAAATACAAGGAAATATTTCAGAGAAAATACGCCATTAGAATGTAATTAGGCCACTGCGATGTTCGGTTGAGGAACAAAGAAATAAAGAATAAAGAAAAACAATTCCTCCTGATGACGTCTAATCTTTATTATTATAAATCTTCATATAAATATATCATCGTAAAGATGACATATTTAAATTTACAAGAAACATATTTTTGCATGAGCATTCATGCATACCATATAATATAAAATATAATACATTAAATAATGAAATTTTAAGAATTGCAACAATATGTAATGATATTGGCTTTCTTCAAAATCATTTAAATAATTTAATAGATACATATTTTAAACTAGGTTACTATAAAAATAACATCAAGCAGAAAATAGTAAAATATATAAATCAACACAATAATATAAAGAATAAATTTAAACTCTTAAGTGGCAAATTTTTATGGATGGATAATAAATAATATACTTTGTATTAGAATAAGATACTAGATAGTTTTTTCAGAGGAAATACATCATTAGCATGTATTTGGCCCCGCTGCTATGTTGGGTAGAGGAGTTAGGGGCCGAAACCTGATAGCATAGCAGTTCCTCCTGATGACCTCTAATTCTTATTCTGATACAACGTCTGTTATTTATTAGTCAATTCATAAAAATGACGTTTATTTTAAATTTCATTTTTTTAACTTGATTTAACTTATAGAAAATCTATATTGGCTTTCTTGATGAAATATTGATGATATATGTGTATTGATGATATTGTGTATTTAATTCTAATGATTTATATTCAATTGATGAGCACATTTATCCAGAAAGCCTGATTCTTAACAAAACCAATATTAATGATAAAGAAGGTGTATATCTAGATATGAACATTAAATTAACATTAACTAAAACTACTATTAATTTATATCGTAAAGATGACATATTTAAATTTACAAGAAACATATTTTTGCATGAGCATTCATGCATACCATATAATATAAAATATAATACATTAAATAATGAAATTTATAAAAATACTATAAAAATAAAATAAAACAGAAAATTGATAAAAATATAAATCAACATATTTAATGATATTAAATCAAAATATTTTTAAAAATAAATTTATAAAAAATAAGTTAAATATTAAAAGTAAATATTATTAAAAGTAAAAACAACTCTTAAGTGGAAAATGCTTATGGATGGATAATAAACAATTTGATTTGTATCAAATTTTATCAATCAAAATTTTAACAATCAAATTTTATCAGAGGAAATACGTCGTTAGCACGTGTTTGGCCCCGCTGGTATGCTTGGTCATGAAATAGGGGCCGAAACCGGATAACATAGCAGTTCCTCTTAATGACTTCTATTTCTTATTCTGATACATCATCTGTCATTTATAAAAATTGACTTTTAATTTAATATTTCTATTAAATATTTAATATTTAAATTTAATATTAAATTTAATATTAAAATTTAATATTAAATTAAATATTAAATTAAAAATTAATTAAATATTAAATTAAAAAATATTAAATTAAAAATTAAAATTTAATATTAATATTACATTTTATATTAAATTTAATATTTTGACAACTCTTCGGTGGAAAATGCTTATAGATGTAGTAAAATATAAAATAGTAAAATATATAAATCAACACAATAAAAAAATTATAAAAAATCAAGCGGAAAATGGTAAAATATATAAACAAAAAATATTATTTTAAATAAATTTAAACTCTTAAGCGGAAAATGCTTATGGAGGGATAATTTATTATTATAATTTAGTATTAGAATAAGGTACTAGTTAATCAAATTTAATCAGAGGAAATACATCCTTAACACGTATTTGGCCCCGCTGCTGTGTTGGGTTGAATCGAACTATTTTGTTGTCATTTATAAAAATTGACTTTTAATTTAATATTTTTATCTATAATTATTTATTAATTATTTATTAATTATTTATAAATCAGTTTACCTGATGATTGTAAATTGACTGAAACGTTTTGATAATCGCTAGACAATCACGAATTGTCTAGTGATTCTCTAAAAATGTGAAATTACGGTTTACATAATCTTATAGATAAAATATAATCTTATTGATTATTATTGACTAAGAGTAACTTGGGGTTAACTTGCTTTCTAAGGCAGTTTCTAAGAGTAACTTTGTGAAGTTTCTTCAACTTTGTAAAGAACTTCAACTTTATTATTTGAATAAATCAACTTTTTATATTGAGTTTGTCAAGTTATTTACACGGTTTACAATTTTTAATATAAATTAAAGTAATAAAAAAATATTCTGCTTTATCATGTTATTTAATAAACGAATATCCTTGTGTATTCAAGCAAAATAGTTGAAAATCCATATACAATGCTAGTATGTCTAATATTCAGACATTTATTATTATTTATGATACATACATATTCTTTTCGAATTACAGCTACACGACTTGTTATATATGGCAATGCTCGCTCTACTGTAAGTACAGTTTTCCTTTGATATTGATCTTGCAGCTCTCCTCTAGGTGAACCATTCTTAGTAAACGGAGTAGAAAATACAAATCGTTCTAAATCAAAACTTTATATGCTTCTAGTTTCTGAAGATGCTAGTAGTTACTAGCGAAATATCAAAATAATTTTATCTTTTAATTATACCCGATCGTAAGATGATATTTAAATTAATTAATAATTAATATTGAAGAATAAACCCACTGCATCATCAAAAAATAATTTTTCTAATTAGAAAAATTAGAAATCGTCTTTTAGATAATTTACATAATTTGTCTAAATTAGAAAATTTAGTAAACTGACAATATTTTTTTAATTCTTTTATTTTTAATAATTGAATTTACAAAATTATGTTTCCTCCAAATGAACTTAATATTTATTCACAAATTTTGAAGCCTTAATCGTGTAGTTTGCTTGTCGAAATCATTATAATAATATAATATATTATTATAATATATTAATATATTAATATATTAATAATATATTATGTTGGGCGCAAAATTGTTCGAATAAACCAATTACTTCGCCAAGTGCTAATGCTGCTGAGTTATGCACATCTTCGATTGTTCTTACAAACGACAATTCTCATAATGCAATTGAAATAGAAAATAGCCCTAATTCGTCCTTTTTACATGATTCCGTGCAACTGGAAATGAAATGTACGTATAAGGCATGTTCCAACTACAGTGTAATTAGCGTACCTCGCAGATTAAGTCGAGAGTATTTATCACAAGACTTCCACTCTGGTTTCTGCTCAGCAAAGTCTTCTTTGTAATCTGAAGTCAAGGAATTGGATCAGCTAAGAGCAGTGGTCATTTCTCTTAGAAAAGAAAATTCTAGTTTAAACAAGAGAGTTGGTGATGCTCTCGGTACTGGTGCTGCTTCTTCGCAAAATTATTCAATTCCCAGTAGTTCGGTATCTAACATAAGCGTATGGAACTACAAGGGAAGGTTAAATTCATTAATTAAAAAATGGATAAATGAAACAACCATCAATCAAGTTGTGATGAGGCAGGTCGCTAAAGCTTATGCAACCGTAGGTGAGGCTTCTAAAGGAGATCTATCTTCAATCGATATTAGAAATGCCTTAAGAAAAGATGCACAAAGGCAGTATAAGTTGATAGTTGTGAATCTATCGGATTCAGGTAATAATAGAGATAGTGTCTGCTCTATTTTAAAAGCCATAAACATCCCGATCCCACAAAAACTTGAGATTCGTCGTCTTCCTCAGAATCAATTAAGTTCACCAGCGTGGCTAAAAGTGATTTCCACTCCCGATTTTGTGAAGTCTGTTTTGAAAGCTGCTCCAAAACTTAGGCATATACAATCTTTCAGTAGAGTTTTCCAGCGTTCAGATATTGGTCCTTCTGAGCGCGTTCTTCAACATAAGCTTCGAGATGAGTGTCGTTCCCGTCGTATTAATGATCCGCTGCGAATTCATATAGTTCGTATTAATGATCCGCTGCTGTTTTCTCTATTTATTCTTGATTTACCTGAATATCTTCGCGGTTCGGCTCCCGACATTAAATGTGTCCTTTATGCAGACGACCTTGTGATATTAACGCAGTCTTTGTCATCAGCTCAAGCGTCTTTGGATGCCTTATCCCGCTATTGCGTCATCCATCAACTAATTGTTAATATTAATAAATCTAAGGTTATAAAATTCAGAAGAGGAGGCCCCCTTCGTCGTCGGGATCCTCTTTCTTATAGAACCGATGTTCTGGAGTTCTATAGTAGTTATTGCTACTTAGATGTCTTACTAACCTCAAAATGGTCGTTCACTAAACATCTTGATAGTAAATTGGCAAGATTAGTCTTGGCTTCCACTTTTGCCAGGAAGTTAGGTTCTTTGTCCTTCGAAGGAGCACTCTCTTATTTTAAGATTATGATATTGCCGATTGTTAAGTATGCTTTACGGATATTTTGGCGAGATTTGTCTCAGGTCAACTTCAAACAAATCGACAAATGTCTTTGGGGTTACTTGAAGCGAGTAATAGGAGTGTCAGTGAAATGTTCTTCATCGCTTGTTGCTACAATTGCTAAGTTAGAACCTTGTTCGCTTCATTTGTGTAACACAATGAATCTTTAGAGAACTTCTGCTTTTCTCTCTAATCTAGCCTCTTTTTACTCAAAAGTTGCCCTCATAAGTCCGCAAGCATATTTAACGTCTGTATACACTCAGCAGCAATGGCGTTTTCCCCATTCGTCAAAGAGACCCTTTGTATGGAGAGCATTTATACATGGATACCACGACAAATTTTGTTGCATCCGAATACCTCTGCACAAATGGTCCTGTCTGTGTATTTGCAGTTTTTGCAAGAAATCTTGTAATTCCCTTTTACATGTATTTTCCTGCTCTGAATTATCTAAGTTGTCTCTGGTCCGGATTGACTTGATGTGACTGTCGGTTTTATGCTTTTGGTATTTTTGATATTTTTGCTATTTTTTATCACCCAATGCTGAGAAGCAACGAGGTGTAAATAAATCTCGCTCATTATTATAGAACACAACAGAGGAGCTCAGTACAGCCCTTAATGTTGGACATGTGGGTAATGTATGTCCAACATTATACAACGCAAACCTTTAAGTCGTCAGCATACAGAACACAATCAGATGAAAAATATCGACAAGAAAAGCGACCAACTAGTTTGATATGGTTTTTAGTAGAAATGGAGATATATTATCAGGACCAGAAGAATTGCACGGATTGATATGTGCAATAGTAACTTTGAGTTCCTCGGCGGATATTGGAAGAAAATAGGGAATATGTATTATTCGACAGCCGTACCGTTGTTTTTCGATGGTAATGAAAATGATAAAACAAGACTTTCAGCAATGTCAATTTTTTACTTGTGACTAGACTGGAACTTTGCACGTATATACAATTTTGAATTCAATGTAGTTTTAATTGATGTTAATTTAATGTTCATACCTTCTTTATCATTAATATTGGTTTGATTAAGAATGAGGCTAATTGGATGATTTCTTTCGCTTATTGAATAAAAATCCACAAATATAATACAATATTTAATATAAATACACATATATCATCAATATATCGAAATATAAATATATTAAAATATATATTTATATATTATATATAAATATATATTAATTTATATAAATATATTAATATATATTATATAATAAAATTTATTATTATATA